>BLSH010271277.1:710482-722508 GCA_018402905.1 Glandirana rugosa | reverse complement strand
GCAGAGGACTCCCAGAGTCGGGGAAACCGTGTGGGGGGGGGGGTGTGGTTGCCCAAGTAGCAGAGTAACCAGCTCAATATTTCCATCTGCAACATGGGTTTTCCAAAGATTTCCTTTTAAATCCAAGTATCTTGTCACTTGAATTCAAGGTATTTTCTCCAGGCCTTTGCAGAGACTCATCTAACTGGTTCATGTGTTGAAAACTGTCAACTAAGTAGGCAAGTTTCTGCGGCTCTTCTTAATCTTTAAAGCACTGAGCAAAATTTGGCGTACTTTCTTGAATTCTTCCTTCGAGTCCTCTGCAAAGTCATCAAATTTCTATATGTACCAGAAGATCTACGTGTTCTTTGTTCGTGTTTTCAAGATTCTTGAGTGAACTGGTCTTTGTTTGATAAAGTTAACCATTTTTAAGGAACATCATTCAGAACCTTTTTTCATTTCCGCTCCAAAAGTTTTGAAGGTAGTTTATGAAAAAAGTATGTTCTGACAATATTATGGTTTTACTTTTTTTTTTTTTTTACAAGAGATAAAAAGCCTCTCATGGAGCCAGTCATTGATGATGATGATAATGATAATAACCTTTATTTTATATAGCGCCTTTAAAGGTAGGTTCTCAAAGTGCTTTACAAAGATGAGAGAAACAAAAACACAATAAATATACATAGTAAAACAGATGAAAAAAGTGACAATGACGTGAAAGCGTGTCTAAAGAAAAAAGTTTAGATTTGATATGAATGCGTTTACAGTGGATGGCTCTCTGATGATTTTTGTAAGTGAATTTCAGAGTTTTAGTGCATAACAGGAGAAGGCTTTGTCTCCCATTGAGTGTAGGTGAGAGGGGGGACACACAGAAGAACAGAAATTGAGGAGTGGAGGTTACGAGGCAGGAAGTTGATAAAAGTTCAGACAGATAATGGGGTACCAAGCCATGAAGAGCCTTGTAGGTGACCAAGAGGATCTTAAAGACTATGCAAAACCTGACAAGTAGCCAGTACAAGGACTCCAGGATAGGGGTAAAATGATCACTTGTACCAGACCTAGTCAGGATTCTGGCTGCATAATTGTTTACCTTTTGTAGTTGATTAATAGTGGATTTAGGTACACCAGCGGATAGAGCATTGCAGTAGTCAAGTTGGGAAAACACAAATGTATGGATCAGCTTTTCAGCTACTGTATACGATAGCAAAGAGCACAGCCGAGCAATGTTTCTCAAGTGGAAAAAAAAGTTCTGACAACATTTTGTACATGTAGATCAAAGATTGAACTAGCATCAAATGCCACCCCTAGATTTTTCAATTTAGACTGAAGCTGAAGCACAGTGCTTATTATAGATAGGCTACCAGGACTGGCCTTAAATAATTTATGGGGGGTGCCAATAAGCATGAAGGAAATTGTGGGCCTTGCATGTTTTTATAACACAAATACAGGAGATAATCCTGTTTAGTGTGGCTGTATATCTGAGTGTCATAAGCATATATACGTGATAATTGAGCCCATGTGATCTAAGCAGTTGGCTAAGTGGAAACATGTAAATGCTAAAAAGTAAGGAACTCAAGATTGAGCCCTGAGGAACATCGAACTTGACTGGACCAACTTCAGACTGGAAACCGCCAAGAGAAACAAAATCACAGTAATCTGTAAGATACAACTTAAAAAAACATTTCAAAACCAATTCTGAGACTCCAAATATGGTTTCAAGGCGAGAGAGTAAAAGACTGTGGTCCACAGTATCAAAGGCAGAACAAAGGAAGATCCAGTAGAGTAAGAATAGTTTAGTGAGCTGGAATCGATCCATCACCCTTCGACAGGAAGCCTTTTGTTTTAAGCTAAGCAGACAAAACATAAAATAATCTTGACCTTTGTCTGCTCCAAGCAGTACTTTACAGCAGAAAAATATTTTTTTTCTTTTTGTGAATTTTACCATAATTTAGAAATCTTACATATGCTACAACATGGCATGCATAGTCGAGGTTTGTTGACTCACCCTGGACAGGTAAGTTGCTGTTCCCTGAAATAAATGTGGATTCCTATATTTAGCTAGTCTATCAAAGCTCTGATAAAGTTAATGGTGATGGTAAAATAACAAGGTTGGTTATAAAAATAAACACATTGCTTAAATGAGCAAGGATCTCATTTATTTCCCAAGAAAGTAGGAATGCTAACATAAAACACTAAAAATAGACTTCAGAGCATATAAAACAAAAGAACATAGATGATACTTTACGTAAGGGCATCCTTCGGTATCTTTCAGCTGGACTCAATGGGGCAAAAGGAAGCCACCCGTCGACCAGTGCTTTTAAAGCTTACTCGGACAACACCCACTGCCAGCCTATCTAGGATTCTGACAAATGAAAATTGATGAGGCAGTCCTCCTTAATATATTCTTCTTCTGCCCATCCTCCAGGAAGCATGCTGTAGTGTCCACTAGGGGCAGCATTCGTCCAGGCATCACTGCTGTTTGACCGGGGTCATCCTACCGTGACAGCTGGCGCTTGATGTTCTGTTATTCAGGACTTTTGAATTTGCAGGTCTTATCTGTTGCTCCTCTACCTCCATGCCTCACAGCAGGAAGCCTAGCTGAGAACATCCTGTTAGGATATGAATTCCCATTTATGACTCTGTTTCAAACACCCTGCTGTGCCAACTTGTAAATTCCAACTTAGACCAAATGGCTGTGATCGACCAGGCAATGAAAATCCAGAAATATGATATTAAACCATGTTGCCTTCCAACATATGCCAATTTGTGCCTGAAGGGCACACATCACCCTTCTTTAGAAACAGCTCCTATGGAACAGTCCATAACTCAACCTGGATAGGTAAGTTTTTGTTCCCAATATGTGGAATTACCATACTGTTTGAGAGTGGAACCTTTTCACTTTATTTTACTGTATCTGGTTCTAGAATTTTGCTCACTATAATTGATATTATATTTTGGCATTATTCGATTCTTACAAACTGGATGCCTTTTCCTTTTATGGGAAATAATTTCTGCCATTAAAAAGTTTGCTTCCTGTGCCTTTGTGGCTCTTTTTTGTTCAAAAACAAAAAGTACACTTTTTTTTTTTTTTTTTTAATCATTACAGTATTTGTAAGCTGTTTGCAGCAGACAATGTAAAACGAAACAGGACATTTGGAATCAAAACCATGTGTAGCCACCTTGAGGTGTCTAGTAATTTCTTTGTTGTCCTGTGTAGTAGTTTTGCAGGCCAGTTTGTCGTTTTTTTTGTCACTTGGTTTCTCTTCCCTAGGTTGCTGCTGTTCCCTGCTGTAATAGCTTGGTGCCACTGTCACTCAGGGCAATAGTTATGGGGGAGATGACAATCTTGGGCTGTTGAGCATTTATGTCCCCTCTGGCAACTACTTGGAGGTTCATGGCCATTGGTGATTGATGGGGGAGGATATACATGTTTGGGCAGAGGCCTGGTGAGCTCTCTTCTCCAGCACTGTAGGCTAGGAAGGTGTGTGCAATGGTTTGAGTTAAGAAGGTCATATCTGTTTGGGACCTATAACAGAAATCCTCAACCCACCGTGCCTGGTCAAGGAGGGTACAGCACCCAAGGTAGAAGAGGCAGTCGATAGAAATCCTACTGGAGGGGGATTGCTTTTTGCCCTCAAAGGATCCTGGCACTCCCTTGGGTAGAAGAGAAGTCTGGTGGAGCCTGAAGCCCTGATGCCCAAGATCATGCTATTGCATGGAACATTTTAATCAGAATTTTCTGTAGACAGAGACCTAAGATGTTCTTCTATCCCCTTTTTCACACAATACCACTTTGGAACATAAGCCATGTTTGTAAAACACAGATGCCAATAAAATATACAGAATAGTATACTACTGTAAATATCTAACAACATCACAAATAACACTAACTTTGCATTGGTGCTCAGTGGAAAACTCACTATGCATTGTTATATGTGCAAAGCTCTGAGTAAGTGTTCAGTGCAAAACGCAAAGCTCACCTTGCTGTGCAAAACCAACCTTTTCACATTTTTGTGAGCAAACATGAATTTAGATTGGGGTGCTCAATTTAAATGGTGCAAAAAAAGATTGGGATCAGGTAGATCTTTTTGCTTCCAAGCTGCTGTTATCCACTTCCTAGCAGGGATTATGCAGTGTGTGATAAACTTTTTGCAGAACCCTAGGCTTCTACAGTGCTCCAGATGAGAAATACTGCTATAGAGCTTGTGATTTGCTTTAGACCCTTTGTTTTGTAAGGACACCCCTATAACACAGTACATAACTTCAACTAGGGTTGCACCGATACCGGTATTGGTGCTCGTAGTAAGCATTTGCACGAGTGCAAGTACTCGTGCAAATGCTTCAATACCTAAAACCAATATCTCTTTTGTGCGGTGCGATTTGGGTGAATACAAAATGAATGGGCTCAAATAGCACTGCAAAGAATTGCATGTGATTTGAACAGGAATGTGGTGCGATTCCTATGTGAATCACACGCGGTTTCCTGTAACGCTCCTGTGTGAACCCAGGGTTGTCATGGTGACTTCAGCCTGGGTTCACACTGGAGTGGTGCGGGAAACTGCGTTTGATTCGGACAGGATTCCTGTTCAAATCACATGCAATTTTTTGTAGTGCAATTTGAGCCCATTCATTTTGTATGGGCTCAAATTGCCCCACGCTGCACCAAAAAATATGTATGGATAATTGGTATCAGCGAGTACTTGAGGAAAAGTATCAGTACTCATTCTCGCTCTGAAAAAAATGGTATTAGTGCATCCCTAATTTCAACACAATCATTTTTGCACAAGGCCCACTTTTTGTCTTAGGCAGGCCATTCACGGTGTGAATTTCTTTCCTGCAACCACGGGTTACAGGAAAGAAGTTTGCACAATACCCCATCAACACAGACAGTGCTGACGGGAATTGGCAATTGTCTTCTCCCAGCAGGGAGGGGGGGTGGGAGGGTGGGGCAAGCTATCCCCACCGGGAGAAGACCGTGATTATCACTAGTGGCTATAGCAGCTAGACGTGTGCAATTCATTTCAGTCCGAATACAAATTTGGAAAATTTTTGGCTATTCGGAGATTCGGATTTGTCTGAATCTCTGAATGAAATAGTAACGAATAGTAATGAATTTCGTTGAAATTCATTAAAATTTGTTTTGTATATTCGTTTTCTAATGAATTCCAAGTTTTCAGAACGATTAGAATTCAGATTGGTTGAAAAACGATCAACCGATCCAAATTCTGTGTGAAGAAATAGCTGGTTGTTAAGCAGCGGGCCGAGAAGCTTGCCGCCCACGTCCTTAACAATCCTACTGACAGATGGATGAAAGAGAAAGCATGCCGGCAATTGCCCAGCAATAGAAAAATGTTAACAAAATGGCATGGGGTTCCCCCCAGTCCATACCAGGCCCTTCGTGTCTAGTATGGATTTTATGGGGAACCCCACGACAAAATTAAAAAAATAAACAGCGTGGGGTCTCCCCCAATATCTATACCAGACCCTTATCTGAGCATGCAGCCTGGCAGATCGGGAGGGGGAGGCGAGCGAGCGCCCACCCCCTCCTAAATCATGCCAGGCCACCCTAACATGGGGGGTGGGTGCTGTGGAGTAGGGAGGGCTATGCTGCCCCCACCCCAAAGCACCTTGTCCCCATGTTGATGAGGACAAGTATGAACAAAAGGAAGGGTGAGGCGCCAACTTAAGTGTAGTATTAAAAAGTATACTTTATTAGCACAGGATTAAAAACACTTAGGGCCCTTTCACACCGATATTCCGTTCAGGTCCACCTGTCCATTTTTTCAGCCAGACCTGAACGGACCATCCATGCACCCCTATGGAGCAACGGATGTCAGCGGAGACATGTCCACTGACACCCGTCGTTCTCCGATCCGTTCCAGACCTGTAACGTCTGATGGAGGAGAAACCCATTTTTCCACCCGTCATCGGATCGGATGACAACGGACAGACGGATCCGTTGTCATCTGATTTCCCATAGGGGACAGTAGGGGGCTCTGACAGAACGGCCGTGGGAAACCGGCCTAACAAGAGTGTAGATGGAACCTCTGCTCATCAAGGAAAGTGCAATCCTGGTGTTGTGCATAGCTCTGCGGGCTTCATTGCGGTTTTGGGAAGCTGGATAGGATCCTCCAATAGGCTGGAATGGATGGCTTGTTTCCACAGGATCCAGGAAGAACCCTGCTGCTCAGGAAGGGATGTCACCGCTGGGTGGAGGAACTGGGTTGGAGCTGAGCAGTGTCAGTCAGGATGCAAGGCTGTGGGCTCTGAGTCTCTTCTCCTTCTATTGGCCTCTAGAGACCGCATACGGTGGGTAGCCTCTGATAGAGGCAGAATGTTTTTGACATTTTGCTATTTTTCGGCTCCGATTTACATTGTTGGACACTTTCTTTTTTTTCAATAAAGGAATTATCAAAAACTGTCTCTTGTGATGTTTGCTTTTTGACACTTTTTTGGTGAATGGGTAGGGGTACGATGTACCCGATACCCATCCAGATGGGGGGGCACTTGAGGGCATGTGGCCTGGTATGATTCAGGAGGGGGGGTGCTCACTCCCCCCCTCCCCCTTTTCCTGATCTGCCAGGCTGCATGCTCGGATAAGGATCTGATATGGATCTTGGGGGGGACCCCACACCATTATGGTGTGGGGTTCCCCTTAAAATCATTCTTTTTAACATTTTTCTATTGCCGGGCAAGTGCCGGCATTCTTTCTTCCATTCATCTCTCAGTAGGGAAGCCAGCTGACAGATGATGACTCGTTAAGGACGCGGGCGGCCGGCTTCCCGGCCCGCTGCTTAACAACCAGCTATTTCTTCACACAGAATTCGGATCGGTTGATCGTATTTCAACCAATCCAAATTATAATCATTCTGAAAAGTTGGAATTCGTTAGAAAATCAATACATTAAGCAAATTTTAATGGGAAAAGAAATGTAACAAACACAAAACTAAACTAAACGAATTCCATAACCAAACAAAATTAGTAACAGAACGAATCCATCCGAAACTAAACAAATGGTTCCATTCTGCACATGTCTGATAGCAGCAAGCGAATCCGGCAGGCTGGTTGTACCAAAGTTGATCGATAGATCAATTTGGTACATTCAGCCTACCCATTAATGGTTTGAATCTCAGCTGGTTCCTGTTGAACCGGCAAAGATTTGAACCGTGCATGGTTGGCCTTAGGCTGGAATCAAACTTGTGCATCACAATGCTCATCAATGTGTTGCTTCCTTTTTTTTACCCCCCCTCCCCCGCCCTCTTTTACATTCACAGGCTGTCTACCCAATATTCCACAGCTTATTTTTTTATCTTATAAAATATCTTTATCATTTCCAGTTTACCTTTTATTGCTTTTGTGGGTGGAGGGGGGAGCAATTTTTTTTCTGATGTGTTCTTTATTATATGTCTGTACAAAACGTTGTTATTTTAATCTTTAAACTGGACTGCTTTTTGGCCGTGGCTTCATGCAGCTTTAGAGATACAACTTATTATTCTATGTCCATGTATCTGGTGAAGGGTCTGCTTTTACAGTGGCCTCCACGTTAGTCACTCAACTTTTTTTAGGTTTTTTTTTTTAGATACTTTGATAGTGATGCCAGGAAAAATTGAGCAATTATTTTATTTATGTAAAATATAATAAAACGCATCTCTATGTTCATATAATCTGTTGGATTCTACAGATGTCTGGCTTCTTTAAAAGAACATCTTGTTAATATGCTGCATTGTTGTATATTTCAGACATTTACAAAATTTTACAAGGGTGAGTCAATAATTATCAGCACTCTATTTCTAGAATTTATTAGAACAGTAGAGAACGTACAGTTATCATTTTTCAACATGGTCCCCTTGTTTTTCCATGCACTTGTTCCAATGTTCCACAAGCTTGTACTGTATATTCCCATAGAATAAAATTTGCTGTAGTTTATCCCTCAGCCATGTTTATACCCAGTGGCGGCTCATCCATTGGGGGCACAGGGGTGCACCCCCCCCCCCAATCCATGCACCCGCACCCTAATCTGCATGGGGCGGGCACCCGATGCATGGATTTAAATTTTTTTTTTTTTAGACGCACGTGATTAAAGCCTGAGGCTCTAATTGGCTTCAAAAAAGGGTGCCACCCAGTTGTGGGACAATAGCGAATTAATATTCAATATTGTCTTCCTGATTCTCCTCCCGGTCAATCAGGATCTGAAACCCGATTGGCCAAGAAGAGAAGCGATCGCATTGGCGCTGTGCCAGGGGAAGGAGAGCCACCGATGAGGAAGCCGCCATGAAGCCGAGACGCAAAGGAGGAGGAAACGCAGGAACGAGCCGAAGCTTCCCATGACCTAGATGGAATATATGTGGGGGCCGACCGACCTGACTGACCGGAGGGGGGTGTATGTGGTTGTAAGTGCGGGGAGGGGGTTATTGCGGCCGGATGTCTTGTTTGCTGCCCCCCCAAAATATACAGCACCAGCCGCCACTGTATATACCAAATCTTACACATAATGGTCTGTGGCAAATCAATGACAAATAATGTAGATGCTGACTTTTAATAGGGCACTTACCTGTTCACGAATCCAGCGGTGTCCTCACCTGAGCCGATTTTCAGGTGCTGATGCTGCCATCTTGGCTAAGGAAAACCGGCAGTGAAGCCTTGTGGCTTCACAGCCAGTTCCATACTGCGCATGCACAAAGCGTGTTGCACTGTGTGAATGGCCCTGCTGTGGGAGGAGGGGGCGAACTTCCGGCTAAGTTCACCATGGCAAAATCAGATGGAAGTGGGAGCGAGTACCTGTCAAAACCAAGTACCCCCTCCCTCGCCCCCCCCTTAAAGATGCCAGATGGCAGTGTATGGGGTGGGGGGAAGCAGATAAGTGGAGCTTCCTCTTTTGGGTGGAGCTCCGCTTTAAGGTATTTTTAAAGTGGTTGTGAAGGCTGAAGGTTGGTTTACCTTCATGCATTCTATTTTAAGGGCCCATTCACACCAGATGCATTTTTGGCCTCATTCCAACTGTATAGGCAGTCCAAAATCCACGTTATCCTATAGGCATAGTTCACACCATTACAATGCAGTGAAAAAAAGTACAGCACACTGCATTTTTCCACACCATAAATCATGTAAACATGCACACATGTACCGCAATGCATCACACTGCACATAAAAGAGAAAAGAAGGGGATCTCACCAGGAAAACATATGATAGTAAAACGTGCGTCAACTGCATAAGGGTGCGCATACAAACAAACATCATACTCATGCAAATGTGAATGCAAAAAATGCGCAGTGCATGTGCAGTTTCTGGTGTTAATGGGCCCTACGAGCTGAGAATTGCCAGCAAGTGGGAGGAAGAGGGTGTGGCAGCAGGGCAGATGATGCCACACATGTCCTGTGCATTTGATTTTTTTGGGGTGTTTGTAGCATGTCCAGAGACTAGTTAAAGTGGTTTGTAAACCCCATCTACATATTTTTTAAAAGACCTATGCTGCAATTTGCTCTGACTCCTAAAAAAATGTCTCTGGTCCGTGGGCGTGTCCACAGGCTGGAGCTTGGGAGGTGGAGTTGTGACATAACTGACTCTCCTCCCACCTGTACACACAGTAGGTAGTGTGGCTTAGCATCAATCAAATGTGAGGGGGCGTGGCGACACAATTTTTTTGCTGGTGTCAGGATTTTTTCCATTAACACAGGGGAGGATTTGAGCTGACAGGCTGCTCTATTCACAGGAAGATGAAGGACAAGAGAGTTGTGCTTGCATGCTGTACTACCTTAACTGGTCATTTTGCATTAGTTTGTTTGGTTTTACAACCAATTTAACCGCTTCCGTGCCAACCCAAGCCCATATACTGCAGCAGGGCAGCATTTCAGCGTGATACCATGTACCTGTACGTCTTTTTCTTTCTGGCTCTGGGGCGCACATGCGCGCCACTGGCGATCTGCTACCGCTGTAATTAAACACTGCTGGAGCCAATCAGCGGGTCCAGCATACCCGATGTCCACCAGGACCCACCCATCATTTGAGGCAGACAGAATGGCAGTCTGCCTTTGTAAACAAGGCAGATTGCTGTTCTGTCAGAGAGGAAGATGGAGATCTTATGTTTTTGCTAAGCAGGAACACGGATCTCTGTCTTCCTCCCCCCCCCCCCCCGTCCAAAGCACCACCCACAGTTAGAAAGCACCCTCTAGGGACACATTTAACCCTTTGATCCCCCCTGATGTTAACCCCTTCCCTGCCAGTGTCATTAGTACAGTGACAGTGCATATTTTTTAGCACTGATCACTGTATTGGTGTCACTGGTCTCCAAAAAGTTTCACTTAGTGTCAGATTTGTCTGCTGCAATGTCGCAGTCACGCTAAAAATTGCTGATCGTCGCCATTACTAGTAAAAAAAAAAAAATGAAAAAATAGAAAATTTCATAAATCTATTCCATCGTTTGTAGACGCAATAACTTTTGCGCAAATCAATCAATATACACTTATTGGAATTTTTGTACCAAAAATATATAGCAGAATACATAATGGCCTAAACTGATGAAGAAATTTGATTTTTTAAATTTTTTTAGTGGATATGTTTGGTAGCAGAAAGTAAAAAATATTGTTTTTTTTCAAAATTGTTGGTCTTTTTTTGTTTATAGCGCAACAAATAAAAACCACAGAGGTGATCAAATACCACCAAAAGAAAGCTCTGTTTATGGAAAAAAAAGGACATAAATGTTATTTGGGTACAACGTCACACGACTGCGCAATTGTCAGTTAAAGTAACGCAGTGCCGTATCGCAAAAAATGGCCTGGTCATGAAGGGGGTAAACCTTCCGGAGCTGATGTGGTTAAAGGAGAAGTTCACCTTTTGGGAATATGTTACATGTTCCACCTCATTTTTTAGGGTGGAATATGTAACATGTTAACATGTCCCCGCTTCCGCGCCAGCAACAGCGCCTGTTGTCACCATTTGATCGCCCTCACGTCCACGTCATTCATTCACAGAGTTCTGTGAATGAATGAACTACAAGTACGGACAGCCTTTGCAGCTGATGGCTTTTAGTTCTCAATGAACTACCAGAGCGCTCTAGGTAGTTTGATTCTTCCTGTCATTGTGTAAATGCCTGCTTATACAAGGTATGGGCAGACCGCTTACACTGAATGTCTGAAGGAGCCCTGCATCTAGGGTTGCCACCTCATCCCTTTAAACTCTGTGGCTCATTAAGGTGGTAATTAAACTCAATTGGTGCCTTATCTGCATTAAATTATCCACAGAAACTGTAATTCATATTTTTTTTTCCTTTTTATGATGAAGTAAGAAAAAAACTAAGAAAAAGCTATGTCTGTGAATATAGTATACTTAGATTTTGCAAAAGATTTAGCAAAAGTGCTTGACACCATTCCCCACACATGTATAAGCTAAGGATTTTAAAATTCAGTTTGTAAATGCATTAAAACCATACTCAGAGTAGAGCTTAACCACATCAGTAGAGTTGAGCGAACCTCTGGAAGTTCGGGTTCTGCTGGTCCGTCCGAACTTCGGGACAAAGTCCGGGTCCGGACGGAACCCGAACGATCGCATGGACAACAAACCCCATTGAAATCAATGGGGACACTAACTTTTAGGCACAAAAATGGCTGTAACAAAGTCCTGGAACGCCCTAGAGGGCTGCAAAAGGAAGTAAAATGGGGGTAAGGGTAGGGCAAGTGCCCTACAAAAAAATAGGGACAGGGAAATAACTTTAAATATTTTAAAAAAAATAAAAACATAAAAAGGGACAGGGATAAAAAAACATCCCGTGAACGGGATGGGAATGGGGGTAAAATGAAGGAAAACGTCGGGAGATCCCGCAAGGTCCTGAAACAATGTCGGTAAAAACACGGATTTTCAATCACAGGGGTAACTAAAGTTACCCCAAACAACAGGTACGCTAGCAAGCCCAAGGCAGGCCTGGGCCTGAAACAGGGCTTCAAGCCTGCCTGGTCGTCTTGGGCTTGAAGGTCTCCAAGCGAGTTGAGATGACTACACCAATTCGAGATGAGACTCATACCAAAATTACGTAAATGTTTGACTTAAAATTTTAG
>BLSH010271277.1:693151-706823 GCA_018402905.1 Glandirana rugosa | reverse complement strand
CCCTTACACTAGTGAATATTTTTTTTTTATTTTTTTTAATATTTATGTAAAAAAGGGGTAAATATGTGTTTACGAAACCGAAAGTAAAGATAAAATTTGACTTATCCAACAAAATGTTCCGCTAGTAAATGTTAGTGAAATTGGTGAGGTTATGATACGTGAATCTTATGAAATGATGGTCTGGTTAAAAGTCAAAAGTCACGACAACGCGAAACTTACTCTTAACACGCCAGCACGCTGCGACATGGGTTTGTTTCAAAAATAGTAAAACAAGGGTGTTTATCTCGGGTGATCAAATACCACCAAAAGAAAGCTCTATTTGTGGGAACAAAATGATAAAAACTTTGTTTGGGTACAGCGTCGCACGACCGCACAATTCTCATTCAAAGCGCAACAGCACTGAAAACTGAAAATTGGTCTGGTAGTAAAGTATTCTAAGTGCATAGTATTGGAGTGGTTAAAGTGATTGTAAATGATCGCCTTGTAAAACAACCTATTCAGTTTAAAATAGAAATGAAAGCCAAAGCATTTGTGTATAAATGGGGAAAAAATGTATTTATAATTTTTTTTATTTTTTTTTTATAAGTGATCACATTCCCTCTGATCTCAGATACATAAGAGCTGGGGGGGAGGAGAGACAGCAGCACACTGAGCTTCCCAGTGAATGGCTGTGCAGGGGATGGGGGGGGGCTTATTGACATGCACACACTGTAGAAGTTTATCATATTGCATCTACAGTATATCAGCATTCCATCATCAACATAGCCAGACATATACAGCAACAAATGTAATTGAAACCCATTACCCACCACACACAATGGATATTTTAAAGAACGTTGCATTCAAAAAATAACATAAACAGTAATAAATGCTATTTACAAAGTTTTGTGTTTCTCTATCCCCCTTTACAATATAACATTTTTGGCAGAAAAGTTGAATTACAGTTTAATCATCCAACACAAACCTTTATTTTTCCAACTTAAATCCTTATCAATGTAAATAACACTCATGGGATAGAGCGGGTTCAGGCAAAAATAAAATTTACTTCACCATTCTGCCTCCCCGATTGCTTTAGAAAAAATATAATCCTTTCCTCCAAAGCACATAACTCCATCTTTTCTTATTCTTACTTCAGTGTATGTGGAAAATTGAAACATATTTTAATAAGATATTTGTTGCTGGGCAATGGTTCTTAAAGTGACT
This sequence comes from Glandirana rugosa, assembly GCA_018402905.1. Lineage (NCBI taxonomy): Eukaryota > Metazoa > Chordata > Amphibia > Anura > Ranidae > Glandirana > Glandirana rugosa. The sequence continues at coordinate 705,620 of BLSH010271277.1, read as the reverse complement.
GTAAACCTTGTAAAACAGCCCATCCAGTTAAGAATAGAAATGAGAGGCAAATTATGCAGGGGGACCTCTGAAGAACACATCCAGCTAGTAATTGCACCTCATTCCCTGAAATGTAAATACAAACAGATAATAGAACAGAAGAGATCTATATCAGGAGAATGTGGGAGTGTTTGCTGTGCCAAATGAGGAAAGGACAAGGTGAAAAGCACAATATAAAATCCAATCAAACTTAATGATACATAGGTAAAAGAAAAGAAAACAAGACAATTTATCGATGTGACATAGGTAAGAATAAAAATACAGCAGTGATGGTTTTCTTGGGTTACAGTAATTTTTACATTGGTGTATACAGGAGTTGTCCCGACATGTTTCACTGTAGAAATAGCTTCATCAGGGAACAGATGGCATAACACTGGTAAGTAACACAGAACAAAAAAAACAGTGAATGAGCATGTAAACAAACCAAAATGGCATAGGAATGGTATAATAAACATATGAATTTGGTACATGTGTATACAGGTCACAGGGCATTGTAGCTAGGCATAAATCAGCATCTGCATAGAGTCTTACCCAGTGCAGAAAAGTCTGATCATACAGCAAGCAAAAATGGGCAAATGAACAGGTAAATAGGGGAATTAGTAAGCATGTGTGTGTCGCTGATGCAGTGTGGGGAAACCGGCGTCTGACATAGGCATAAGGCCGGATCCCTATATGCACTGCAAGGGGGACCGCACATGCAAAAGTTAGATCAGGGCCATAAGCAAGGCCAACTGAAATAGAGGTAGGGAAACTGAATATGTCTGCCGGAAATGCGGTGTGGGACACCGGGATCGGACATTGGCGTAAGGCCGAGTCCCTATTGTACAACACATGATCAGGCCGACATAATGATAGGTAATGTATAGTGGTATATGGGAATGAGTGATACACTTAATGGGACATGACCCATTTTTGCTTGCTGTATGAGCAGACTTTTCTCTCTTTAGATTGCTTTATACTATTTACTGATGTCCTTCCTTTTCTCTACTCCTTCTTTAGTTTGGATATGCCCAGATCCATTCATGATACTATAGCTCCAGGTTTATTACAGTATACATTCTAACCCATAATGTAAGTTTTTCCCTATAAATTATTACATAATCTGGAGCTTGTTGTTACAAGCCCGCTCTACTATTATCATTGATACCTGTATACTTCTCTTCTTTTCATCATTTCTTTGTCTCAACATTTAGACATTGCGGCTTACCCTCTGATTTTATCTGTTGGCCGTGTTACTTGGGGTGAGACTGGAGCTCCGAGTTGAGCTGCACTGGGTAAGACTCTATGCAGACGCTGATTTATGCCTAGCTACAATGCCCTGCGACCTGTATACACATGTACCAAATTCATATGTTTATTATACCATTTCCATGCCATTTTGGTTTGTTTACATGCTCATTCACTGCTTTTTTGTTCTGTGTTACTTACCAGTGTTATACCATCTGTACCCTGATGAAGCTATTTCTACAGTGAAACATGCAGGACAACTCCTGTATACACCACTGTAAAAATTACTGTAACCCAAGAAAACCATCACTGCCGTATTTTTATTCTTACCCATGTCACATCGATAAATTGTCTTGTTTTCTTTTCTTTTAACTATGTATCATTTGTTGTGCATTTCATCTTGTCCTTTCCTCATTTGGCACCGCAAACATTCCTACATTCCCCTGATATAGATCTCTTCTGGTCTATTATCTGTTTGTATTTGAAAGGCAAAATATGTTTGTATAGATATCATATTATGTTATAAAACATTATAAATACCTTTTCCCTTTTTTTTTTTTTTTTTTTTTTTTAATAAGTGATCACATTCCCTCTGCTCTCATCTGCATAAGAGCTGGGGGAGGAGAAGCAGCAGCACAAGGAGCTTCCCAGTGAATGGCTGTGCAGCGGGGGCGTGTCAGGACAAGTCTGATCATTGGAGGAGAGCAGACTAAGTTCCCAGCATAGCTAGAGAACTGACCACCATGTGTTCTCCTGCTTAGAGTGGTCCGTTTTTAATAAGAAAGCAGAGGGACTGGCAGAAACACCAAAGATTTCACGCAAAGGAAGCAATACAAAGAGAACAGGATACTTTCTCATACAAGTACATGATACAGCAGACACCTAAAAATAAAGTGCAGTCATTTCCCTTACATCCCTAGTCCCTAACTTCAGGCTTGTGGCTGCCCCAGCATACCTGCACAGGAAAGAGTCCATTCTTGGTATCTTCAGGAAGGAGTGCAAGTTCCAGCAATCATCCTGGCAGTTTGAACTTCGACCTCAGCATGTCACTTAGAATCCAGACTCCGGCAGGGGCAGCAAAGGAATTTGACCAAACTGAACCGGTCAGAACCAAACAGACAGCACAGCAGCAAGAAACCACCTAGACAGCCCTAGGGTCCAGGCCTCCATCCCTTTTATATAGCACACAGGAAAGGAGGATCAGACCCAGGAAAACCCCGCCAAGAGAGTCCCGGGAAGCACAATTAACTCCCAACTTCCTGGCTGGGGCAGCATTAACTTCTACCTGCCTACAAGCCGCAGGTTTAGAATTCTTATAATGCAATGTTGTACTTCTTTTTCTTTTGGATGAATTCCATGGACATGTCTTTTTTTTTTTCATTCTGACTAACTATGCAACTACAGATTTCAAGGCATGAGCATATTCCGGTTTTCTCTTCTAGGTATCTACAGTGGAGGACCTGCTCTCTCCCGGGGACACTGACATAATTCAGCTTGATGGGACAGGAGATACTTCCTCTGAGGAAGAACTTGGAACTGTCAGGGACGTTGATGAAAATGAGTTTCTTGGCATTATTGACACAGAAGATCTTAAAGCTCTGGAAGAGGAAGATTCTGGCTCAAACAACTCCACTAGCAGTAGCAGTGATGATGAGGACCCCGAGATTGACATAATTGAAGAGGTAGACTCCTTCTTTTTTTTCTAGCAACAAAACATTGTAGATCATTGATAACTGTGACTATTATTTAGCTCCTGCCTTTGTGAATTCAATTTTTTTCTTTTTTACTCTCTGAAAATATTGCTGATAAAATGAGACAAACTTAGGACCTTGCCACATACTATTCCACAAACAAAGTTTGCTGTCTCTTATGTTACATTTTATATAGTCTTTGCATATTCTATAAACTAAACCTGAACAGCAGGGAGCTGAGAATAGCAGGAGATCTGCCGCTGAGAAGAATATCACTAGTTGGGGACAGGTAGAAATAAACTGGGAATATTCATTGGTAGGTATATTTATATCTGTTAGAAAGAGAACTTTCAAAAGCTATGCAGCTTTTGAAAAATCATTCCAACCAAGGACTGGACAAACTTTATTGGAAGTGCAAACACACATCCTTCACTTGGGGCCATGAAGGGCAATACATATGAAGGGATAATTACACAATTCAGGGATACAGGCAATAGGGGTTCTTTATTATTATTATTATTATTATTTTTTTTTTAAATCAAGAAAGTGTTTATTGAATAAAGAACAAGTACAAATATGAACCATTGCTGTTGATTTCAAATAGCGCATAATTACAATAAAGTTAGCATGGGAACATGTCAACCACTATCAGAATGTCAGTAAACATTTAAATGAAACAGCCCACCCGTTTTTCCCCCCACCACCTCTAAAAATGAAACAGCCCAACATCCCACACCGAGCCTTCAAGCCCATATATTGTCCATCCCTACATTAAAGGAGCAGTCTGTGCATGACCAGCTCCACTGGTGATAGGCCCGGTGTATCAAGCCAAGGGGCCCATAGTGCTTCAAATTTGGCTGACCTTCCTCTACATTGAAAGATGTACTTTTCAAGTCTCGGGATGTCTCCCATTTGGTTTATCCATTCCCTAATTGTTGGGGGTTCGGTGTGTTTCCAATGACGTAGGATAAGCTTTTGTACTTGAAAAAGGGCTCTGGTTATCGCCTGTTTAGGTTTATCCTCTACAGGGAGATCATCCAAAATTCACAGAATGCAATGTTTGGGGTCCAGTGGGATCTTAAAGTGGTAGTAAACCCTCCCATCATTTTCAGCCAAGGAAGCTGCCATCTTGGCCTCTGTTTTATCTACAACTGCCATGATGCTGTACATGTGATCAGCTATGACACCAGCCATTGGATGGTTTGACAGTTTGGTTTAGAGCACAACCAATGGGAGTCATACATTTCTGGCACGTGCTGGAAATGGAACTGGTTTTTAAACTGTTAAATAGATGGGTTTACTACCGCTTTAACCTGAAACACTCCGTTAATAGTATCCGTGACCCTTCTGCAATATGGGTGCAGTTTAGGACAACAAGGTCACAACAGGTGTATCAGGTCCCCAGGATCTCTTAAGCATCGTGTGCACTCCAAATGTTCCCTCACCTCCATTTTGTGTAGTTTAGCAGGTGTATAATGTACTCTTAAAAATATATAGAGTTGAGACAGCCTTTGGCCCACATTAAGTGAGCACATCTGAACCACCTGTAGGGCCTCCTCTCACTGCTCCTCCCCAAATGCTCCCATATCCCTCTCCCAAGCCTCTGCAGCCTTAGATGGATAATTAGTCAGGTGTGCTAAAAGGAGTAATGCATAGCATCTGGAAACAAAGCCCCTAAATTATGTCACCTCCTTCATATTAGTGAAAGATGGGTACTGGGGACTGCACCCAAAGCACTCCCGGTGATTGCGCCTGCACCACATGTTGCGGTTGTAGATATGGGAAGTACATCATAGGAGGCAGAGCAAATCTGGTCTGTAGCTCCTCAAATGTATGTAGCCTTTTGAAAGATATGTGTCAAGTGTGTTACCCCCAATCTCTTCCAAGCTGCTGCACAGGTTAGTAATTGTAGTTCTTTATAATGTCCATTGTCCCAGATGGGGCTGGACCCTGTGAACCCTGTTACCCCCTGAAGATACCTGGCTTTGTTCCATATTTTCTGCATCAGGACATATGTGGGGTGAAGCTTGTTGGACTTGGCATATGCTAGAGCATCTAAGCCTGTAGTTACACTAGGTAGTTTCATAACTTGCTGTAACAGAGCCTTGTTTACTTCAGGGAGTTCCTCTGTGTCGGTAGTCGCCCGGGGTATAGCCTGATCTATGTGCCGCAATTGAGCAGCTACATAGTTTAGCCATGGATTGGGCAGGGCTAAGCCCCCAGCCTCTTTACGTTTTTGTAGTTCTAGCTTCACCCTAGGAGATTTGTTTAACCATAGGAAGGATCGGAATAGGGAATTAATAATCCTGAAAAGTGTTAGCGGGATTACAATAGGGGCATTATGCAGAATGTATAAGAATTGGGGCATAAAAATCATTTTGATTAAGTTCACCCTTCCTACTAGGGACATTTTTAATTTCGCCAACACCTTGGGTTTATCCCAAATTTTGCCCAGTAGAGGTAACATGTTATAGGAGACATAATCTCTGATGCTAGGGGTGACTACAATACCCAAGTATTTAAGTGACGTCACTATAGGAATATCTTGCAAAACGGGGTTCTGATGGTCCTGGTTTCGGTGCAGCATTAGGATGGAGGATTTATTCCAATTGACCACTAGACCTGAGAACCTTCCAAATTTGGTAGCGACTGTCATTGCTTCACTCATTGAGGCAGACGTGTCCCCAAGGAGGAGCATTATATCGTCCGCATAGAGAATGATTTTTTCATGCAGTCAACCATATCTAAAGCCTTGTATGAGGGGATTGGATCGGATCATGGTCGCCAATGGCTCTATGGCTATGGCGAACAGTGGTGGTGATAAAGGGCATTCCTGGTGTGTACCTCTGTGTAAGGGGAAGGAGAGTGATACATGGCCCCCTTCCCTGATGACCGCCTTTGGGGAGTTACACAGTAATTGTACCCAGGAGAGAAATGTTGGTCCAAAGCCACATTTGTGCATTGTAGCCCACAGGTATTGCCATTCTACGCTGTCAAATGCTTTATGGGCGTCCAAGGACATCAGTGCCTTATACCCCCCATTATCATCCCCTGGGGTCTTGCAGTTTGCAAAGGACTTCACTGCTTCCTGCAACTCCTCCAAAGTGATGGGGGCATCCAGGGCTTCCCGCTGGGCCTCTGTCAGACATGGTAGGTCACTTCCATCCAGGAAACCCACAAGAGGCCCAAAAGACTGATTCATCTGGTGAGATGAACTATTTTGGATAAGAGTCTACCAGTCTGCTCTCTCCTCATAAAAAGCCAGTCTGTTGAAAAAAAACGTTTTTGTCTGCTGCAGAAGTTGCCAACCAGTCCATCGCAGTCTGAGCTCCCATTCATGCCTTTTTGTTCACATTGGTCGGGCTGGCAATTAATTCTGCTTCCAATCTCTCCTCCTGAGGTGTGTAACATTCAAAAACATTGAAATCAAAGTCATGCATTAGGTTCACATATGATACTAACATCTGTGGCTAAAGCACCCCTATCACAGTAAACACATATCAGCCCCCATGTGGAGGTTCAGATACTTTCCTGTAGGGGGTAAGTAGAGTCTGTGATAAAAAGAGAAAAAACCAAAGCAAAAAACAAAAACTTTATGGGCACAACTCGCACCCACGAGTCAAACAAAACATTGCTGGCAGGTAGAAAAACCCATCTGCCTATGCGTTGTACAAACTCCATTCCAGGATCCGCACTATTGCATAAATTATTCTCGCTCGCATTGAGACAGGATTATTCGTGTTCCCAGCCGGGAATACATTCATTTAGGGCTCAACACCAATTGTATAACTCTCCTCCAGCAAGAGGAGAGACAGATGCATTATGAATATTTTACTCTTCTTCAGCTGGTGCTCTCCGGGCTTGCCTAATCTTTGGCTCATATGCATCCAGCCATTCGGAGGCAGCCATTGTGGACTCAAAGAAGTGCGTTTGGCCACCAGCCACTATACGTAGCCTTGCCGGAAACAACATGGCGTAGTTAGCTTGTAGCCTCTGCAGTCGTCTCTTCACCTTGGTGAATTTAGCTCTTCAGCGTTGTATTTCTGCCGAGTAGTCAGGGTAGAACGAAATTCTGACTCCATTGTATTGTATCTTGCGGCCATGCGTAGCACCCTCTCTTTGTCCTTGAAATCGAGGAACTGGACTAGTAGAGTGCGTGGAGGGTGACCCGGTGGGAAGGGTCTGGGCGGAACTCTGTGGGCCAGTTCTATTGAATACATGGGGGTAAACGCATCTTTACTGAGAATATCCCGTAGCCAATTTTCCATAAATTCTGTGGGGGTCTCTACCCCCAGATTTCTCCGGTAACCCCACAATTCTGACATTGTTCTGATGCAAACAATTCTCAATGTTGTCATTTTTGAGCTTGTTCGCTTTCACTAGCCTTGCTGTAGTTTGCGTGTCCTGTATGAGAGGTGGTAGTTTGTCTTCAATGTCACTGATACGACCTTCTGCTGCTATGGTGCGTTCCCTCATCTTTTGTAAATCATGGCGGATGAGGCCTATTTCTTCTTTCATGCTCCCAAAGTGCTCTTTTAGGATGTCCACTGATGCTGTGCACCTTTGTACCACCCGGAGTATTTCAACTAATGTGGGCTGTGTGACTTCTTCCCCCTCACCTACTTCCTCCATATCGGAGGCATTAGTGTCAGTGTCAGCAGTTGGGGCCTGTATGCTGCTCTCATCCTGCCCCCCCCCCCGCATGGAATATGGCCGGCGTCTGCTCCAAGTCCTCCTGCACCGATGGTGTGGCGGCCCCTGAGAGGTTTTGAGCATAATAGAGGATGTCCTTTCCCCTGGACTTTTGGGGTCTTGGGCAGCTTACCCGGCTCCTTGCTGGTGTTTTCCGCTCAGGCATGCTGTGTGGATGCAGCCACGGTGCCATATTGGAATTCGGCCATGCCGCTGTCCTCCTTCTGTTTTCGGGTCTGTACACCACTCATTCGGATGGGCTTGTGTTCCAGGGGTGTCCGGAGGGGTCCAGGAAGGTGTTTGGGTGTTTAAATCCGGATTTCAGCAGCTGGGAACAGGATCTGTGCTGGGAGCTCTGTGAGATACGTCTACTCACAGCCCGCAGCCCTTGTGACCAAGTGACGAAACGCATCAGGGCGTGGCCATGCAACGATTCATACGAATGGTTGATGCCGGTGTGGACGCCACAGTTGGATGTGAACGAAAGGTGAACTACAACCGGTAACATACCATGCAACAACTTGGATATGAATTGCTGTTTTGTGATGTTTTAGATGTATGCGCATTTTTAATAAGATTAAAAGTCCTTGTGTTTTAAATGATATGCTGATTGAACATCTAACGTCTGGCGAGCCTCAGTGTGTTTGCACATGGTGACACTGGTGGAGGAAGTAATGGACTGATGCGGACACTGGCATTTCATTATTTTGTACTTTTGAGCACATGCACTTTATATGTTTACAGGATTTATTCATATTCATGCACTTTAGATTGATGTAATTTTGGACATTAACATTGATATGTTTTGCACGGGTAGCGCTGCTGAAAACTCAGTGTTTGTAAGTTTTCATGGTTTATAACGTCTACTCACATGCCCGTTTCTGGCCACGCCCCCTTTATTATTATTATTAATACATATTTATTAAATTGAACAAGAATGCATTGCAAAAAATATGGAACTGAGATTTCCAAAATTAGACTAGAAATAAGGGAAAATGTACTATAAGTATACAATGATACACCATAGTACAGAAGCAATATACACTCACTGGCCACTTTATTAGGTACAACTGTTGAATTGTTTGGTAGCACAACCTTTTAATCAGCCAAACACATGGCAGCATTTTGGCGTTTAGACGTGGTAAAGACGGCTTGCTGAAGCTCAAACTGAGCATCAGAATGGGTAAGAAAGGGGCTTTAAGTGACTTTGAAAGTGGCATGGTTGTTGGTGCCAAATGGGCTGGTCTGAGAATTTCAAAAACTGCTGATCTACTGGGATTTTCACGCTCAACCATCTCTAGGATTTACAGAGAACGGTCTGAAAAAAAAATCTAGTGAATGGCAGTTGTGTGGACAAAAATGCCTTGTTGAGGTCAGAGGAGAATAGGCAGAGATGCTAGAAAGGCAACATTAAATCAAATAACCACTCATTACAACCAAGGTATACAGAATACCATCTCTGAATGCACAAAATATCGAACCTTGAAGCAGATGGGCGACAGCAGCAGAAGACCATACCGGGTGCCACTCCTGTCAGCTAAGAACAGGGAACTGAGGCTACAATTTGCATAGGCTCATCAAAATTGGACAATAGAAGATTGGAAAAATGTTGCCTGCTCTGATGAGTCTTGATTTCAGCTGCGACATTCGGACGGTAGGGTGAGAATTTGGTGTAAACAACATGAAAGCATGGATCCATCCTGCCTTGTATCGCTGGTTCAGGCTGGTGGTGGTGTCATGGTGTGGGGGATATTTTCTTGGCACACTTTGGGCCTCTTAGTACTAATTGAGCATTGTTTAAATGCCATAGCCTACCTGAGTATTGTTGCTGACCATGTCCATCCCTTTATGACTACAGTGTCCCCATCTTCTGATGGCTCCTTCCAGCAGGATAATGCACCATGTCACAAAGCTCCAATCATCTCAAACTGGTTTCCAATAGAGCACCTTTGGGAAGTGGTAGAATGGGAGATTGGCACCATGGATGTGCACCCGACAAATCTGCAGCAATTGAGTGATGCTATCATGTCACTATGGGCCAAAATCTCTGAGGAATGTTTCCAACACCTTGTAGAATCTTTGCCAGGAAGAATGAAGGCATTTCTGAAGGCAAAAGGGGGCCCAACCCGGTAAAAGCAAGGTGTACCTAATAAAGTGGTCAGTGAGTGTATGTGAACATTAAAACAGGCTACTTGGATTAGATTACCAAACAATAGAGAGTAATGTATACTCCTAATTAAAGTTGAGCGAACCCGAACTGTAAAGTTCGGGTTCGTACCGAACTTTGGGGTGTTCGGGACCCGGACCCGAACCCGGACTTTTCAAAAAATTTTGGGTTTGAATTCGGGGTTCTGGTATTTGATTCCACATTCCCTCATTCCAAGGGCAGCCAATCAACAAGTGTTTCACTGGTTTGCCCTTAGAAGCCATCACAGCCATGCCTACTAATGGCATGGCTGTGATTGGTCAGTGCATCATGTGACCCAGCCTCTATATGGGGCTGGCGTCACCGTGCTGCATGTCATATGCTCCCAGGATAGTTTAGGGAGAGGATGCTGCTGGCTCTGTGAGGGACAGATTGCAGAACATCTCATCCTGCATTACTGAACGATCTGATTGTGGACTAGGGAGAGATACTAGTACTGCTGCTTTGAGGGACAGATTGCAGACCTCATCCTGCTGCACAGAACGATCTGACTGGACTAGGTAGAGTCTACTGCTTAGAGGGACAGCTTATTGTTCTAAAATCATCTCCAAGTTCTATAGGGAAAGGTTCTTCCAGCTGTTGCTTAAAGGGACAGATTATTGTTTCTTGCACAAAAATAAAAAAAAGTCTACATTGCTGGTTTAAAAAAAAAAAAAAAATATATTCTAAAAATTACATTTGTGGCCAGCGGTGCATTTCTTGCACAAAAAAAAAACAAAAAAAAAAACTGTGTTGGCTACCTCCTCCACCGCCACTTCCACCGCCCCCTCAACCTCCAACTCCACATCCACCTCCATTTTTTATTTTTTTATGTGATTTTAGCTTAAAAATGTATTTCCCTATCCCCATTTCTTTGTAGGGCACTTGTCCAACTCTTACCCCAATTTTCCTTCCTTTTGCAGACCTCTAGGACTTGCCAGGACTTTGTTACAGCCATTTTTGTTCCTAAAAGTTCAGGTCCCCATTGATTTCCGGGATAAAGTTCGGGTCAAGTTCGGTCCCGAACCTGGACTTTTTCCCAAAGTTCAGCCGAACCCGAACTTCCAGAGGTTCGATCAACTCTAATTGTATAGTGTACAGACAGATTCCTCCATCTACACTAATAACGCAGATGGACGAGCACCCCCTTCCCCCTGTTGGGCTTTTGTATTCTGACAGATGACACCACTGGCTGCCAGAATACCTGAATAAATGTGACTGCTGCATTCATCTTCTTTTTTAAGGCTTTTTTCCTCCATTTTCACTTGGTAATCTGGCCAGTAACGCACCTTCTGTGCACATTTGGACAGCAGCATTGAAAGTCTGAGGGGTGGGGAGTGTCAGATGTACTAGCAGATTTATATACACTAATACCTTGAAGACAAACTCCAACTAACACTTTATAATCAGTTACAGCAACAGTTTTTTTTCCTCTAGGGGTAAAGGTTTTACATAAATTAAAGCTGAACATTGTAAGCACCCTTGTCAGTGGTAGATGGTTTTCTAAGCCCTGTAACTGCTACATCTGCAGGACAGCTTGTTCTGTTGAAACACAGAAGGCTAAGACAGTCCACCAGCAGGTTAAACAAAAAGAACAAAACAAAAAAAAAAACTGACTTGCATTCCCTTTTCATATCCTGAATGTGGATGGGGGAATCCTGCCCACTGAGCTATTGTATTCTGACAGCTGGGAGATTTTCCAGCATTGCTGGCTATAGCTTGTGGTGCTAAATAAGCAGAGAAAGTCCGACAGGTTTCCATTAGAGTTGAGCAAACCCGAACTGTAAAGTTCGGGTCCGTACCGAACTTTTGGGTGTCCGGGACCAGACCCGAACCCGGACTTTTCAAAAAAAGTCCGGGTTCGGGTCCAGGGTTCTGGTATTTTACTACACATGTTAAAAAGCTGCCAAGGGCAGCCAATCAACAAGTTTTTCACTGGTTTTCCCTAGAAGCCATCACAGCCATGCCTACTAATGGCATGGCTGTGATTGGCCAGTGCACCATGTGACCCAGCCTCTATATGGGGCTGGAGTCACCGTGCTGCATGTCATATGCTCTCAGGATAGTTTAGGGAGAGGATGCTGCTGGCTTTGTGAGGGACTGATTGCAGAACATCTCATCCTGCATTACTGAACGATCTGATTGTGGACTAGGGAGAGATACTAGTACTGCTGCTTTGAGGGAGGGAGAGATACTAGTACTTCTGTTTTGAGGGACAGATTGCACACCTCATCCTGCTGCACAGAACGATCTGACTGGACTAGGTAGAGTCTGTTGCGTTAAGGGAAAGATTATTCTTCTAAAAGAAGCCATATTAGTGTTTTAAAATCATCTTCAAATTGTGTAGAAAACCCTTATATCATCCGCAGGGAAGCCATATTAGTGTTTTAAAATCATCTTCAAATTGTGTGGAAAACCCCTATATCAGCCGCAGGGAAGCCATATTAGTGTTTTAAAATCATCTTCAAATTGTGTGGAAAACCCCTATAACAGCCGCAGGGAAGCCATATTAGTGTTTTAAAATCATCTTCAAATTGTGTGGAAAACCCCTATATCAGCCGCAAGGAAGCCATATTAGTGTTTTAAAATCATCTTCAAATTGTGTGGAAAACCCCTATATCAGCCGCAGGGAAGC
>BLSH010271277.1:651929-664312 GCA_018402905.1 Glandirana rugosa | reverse complement strand
TAGACAGGGAAATTCGTTGTCGTCCTTGGAGAGGGATATCTTGATCCTAAACTAAAATCTTGTTATTAGCCAGGGAAATTCGTTGTCGACCTTCTTGGAAAGCAAGTTCTATAGGGAAAGGTTCCAGCTGTTGCTTTAAGGGACAGAATATTGTTCTAAAATCATCTCCAAGTTCTATAGGGAAAGGTTCTTCCAGCTGTTGCTTAAAGGGACCGATTATTGTTCTAAAATCAAATCCTAGTTCTATAGGGAGAGGTTCCTGCTGTTGCTTAAAGGGACAGATTATTGTTTCTTGCACAAAATTAAAAAGTGCATCTACATTGCTGGTTTAAAAAAAAAAATTCTAAAAACTACATTTGCGGCCAGCAGTGCATTTCTTGCACAAAAAAAAAAAAAACAGTGTTGGCTACCTCCTCCTCCTCCTCCTCCACCACCACTTCCACCGCCTCCTCAACCTCCAACTCCACATCCACCTCCATTTTTTATTTTTTTATGTGATTTTAGCTTAAAAATTATTTTAAGTTATTTCCCTATACCCATATCTTTGTAGGGCACTTGTCCGACCCTTACCCCCATTTTCCTTCCTTTTGCAGACCTCTAGGACTTGCCAGGACTTTGTTACAGCCATTTTTGTGCCTAAAAGTTCGGGTCCCCATTGATTTCAATGGGGTTCGGGGTCCGGGATAAAGTTCGGGTCAAGTTCGGTCCCAAATCCGGACTTTTTCCCGAAGTTCGGCCGAACCCGAACTTCCAGAGGTTCGATCAACTCTAGTCAAGAATTAACCTGTGCAGTGCTGTGCCCCATGTTTGAACATGAACAGAAACTTCTGGCACATCCATGTGAAGATTGATTTTATTATAAGCTGCGTGTAATGGGCAAAAGAAGTAACACCATGAAACTACATGATCAATGCACATCTTATGCAGGTGAGATACACAAGGTGCAGGTAGGGAGGTTTGTAATGCTCTTAACTGCACACATCTATACATCCATATTATATAGAGGTGTGCAGATAATAATACCTGTGTCAGCCTTCTGGAAAAACGCTAACCCGAAGCAAGTCTGTCCAGCTTGTTTCTAATACAGCCAGTAGTGATGTGGAAGATACAAACTGGTTCCTTACAAATAGAACCAGCGACTTAAAGTTGTCTTTCTGAATATCAGTTAGTCTTCTTTGTATTATTTGTAAATTTAGCTTGAGGCCATATTATTACATGTCAAAAGTAGTAAAACTGATCGGTGTATTTTTGTTGGAGTTTGCGTTTGGATCATAAAATGCAAGCTGACATTTTAGTTGTCAGTGATGTTCAGTAAAGAAGTAATTTGAAAATGTAAAAGATTGTTATTTTTGTCCTGCCATAAATTCAAGTGAAATGTGTTTGGTCTTTCTAGGTCTACTATGTATATATGCATTTATTGTGAGTGAACAACTTCAAGCAGCGAGCTTGCAGTGAAGTAATCCAGATGCCAAAGTATGTTTAAGGGCTCAGTTGCAACTCTGAGAAGAAATTCTTATTTTGATGCAGACACTCTCACCTATTGCCGCTGTGCTACAGACATGGACTTTGGTATCGGAACCTGGCTTATGCTTTCCTCTATCTTTGGGGTCCTATGACCCAGGCCTACAAGGGCTTACTAATACCTCCAGGCTTTGATTACGTTTAAATTATCTCTTCTTTTTTCCACCTGTCTGGTTGATATACCTTATCATTTACCTCCCCAAACTGTTCAGTATTTCATAGGGTCCTTGCTAGTTAGCTAGGAAGCTATTTTTACCATGGGAGCCAAAATGAGTGCTTAAAAAGAGCGTCAAACCTACTGTACACTCTACACTGTGCTTTCTGTGCTTGCTGCATGTGGTCTCGGACAAGGGGCATTACTGAGACAGTAATTATTATTCTTATACAGGATTTATATAGTGCTAATAGTTTGGGCAGGCAATACAGTTACAATACAAATCAATACAGAAGGAATCAGAGGGCCCTTCTAGTTTAGAGCTTACAATCTAAGAGGGAGGGTTAAGTGATACAAAAGGTAATAACTGTGGGGGTTGAGCTGATGAAGAAAATAAAAGAACAGTTGTAGGTGGAGGCAGGATAGGCTTCTCTGAAGAGAAGTTTTCAGGGATCGCCTAAGAGTGGATAGAGTTGGAAACAGTTGAACAGATTGGGGTTGGGAATTCCAAAGGATGGGAGAGGTCCTGGAGGCAAGTATGGGAGGAGGTGATGAGGGAGCTGGAGAGCAGAAGGTCTTAGGAGGAATAGAGAGGATGATTTGGTTTGCATTTTGAGACTTAGTTAGTGATGTATTTTGGGGGCAGAGTTGTGAATGGCTTTGTAAGTTATTGTTCATATTTTGAATTTAATTTGTTGGGTGAGTGGAAGCCAATGGAGTGATTGGCAGAGAGCGGTAGCAGACGTTTAGTGGTTTGTAAGGTGAATGAATCTGGCAGCAGCTGAAGGGGGGATAGCTTAGTTAAAGGTAAGCCAATGAGGAGAGAGTTGCAGTAGTCAAGGACAGAGATAACCAGGGAGTGCATCAGGAGCTTTGTGGTTTCATTGGTTAGAAAGAAATGTATTTTAGAGCTGTTAAGGAGGTTGAGGCGGCAAGTCTTGATAAGTGATTGGCAATGGAGCTGAAAGGAGAGTTCAGGGTCCAGGATCAGACCTAGCACCCTGACATGCGGGGATGGGTGGATGGTTGTGCCATTGCTCTTGACAGAGAAGTCAGGGGAAGCCGTACATGGGGGAGGAAATAAAATGAGCTTGGTTTTGGACAAGTTGAGTTAGAGGAAGTGGTGTGACATCCAAATATGTCTGTTAGTAAGTTAGTGATGCATGAGGAGACTGATGGGGAGTCAGCTGAGGGGTGGAAAGATAAATTTAGGTGTCATCAGCGTAGAAATGATACTGAAAGCCATGGGAGGCTAACAGTTGACCCAGGGAAGGGGGTGTTGATTGAAAATAGAAGAGGTCTTGGAACGGAACCTTGGGGGATCCCGACGCGGAAAGGAAGAGGAGTGGAGTAAGTAGAATTGCAAGTGACACTGAAGGTGCGGTGGGATAGGTAGGATGAGAGCCAGCGAAGAGCACAGTCATGGAGACCAAAGGGGTAACGTTTTTTGAGGAGGGGGTGGTCAACCGTATCGGAGGCAGCCAAAAGGTCCAGAAGTAAGAGTACTGAATAGTATCCATTGCTTTTTTTTCTGTTAGTCATTTGTGAGTTTTAAAAGAGCAGTTTATGTGGAGTGTTGAGGGTGCAATCCAGACTGAAGGGATCAAGAAGGTTATTCTTAATGAGGTGGTCTTTCAGTTGATTGTAGACCAGGCGTAAGAAGTTTAGAGAAAAAGGGGAGCCAGGAGATGAGGCATAGATTAAGGTTGGTAGGGTCCAAGAACGGCAATTCTACCTTACACAGCTGAGATACATTCTACAAAACTCCGGTAGAGATTGGTTTATGTATCCCAGGCTTCTTTTGCAATATCTAGCAACCCTCGCAGATATCACATCCAAGTTGGTGACACCCAGCTTCACTATCAGGGATTTTAGATGTCTACACATGGGACACATTTACAGGTAAATAGCATGCAGAAAATATATTCAAGTATAACTTCAGGCCCAAGCAAAATATTTCATTTACTAAGAAATACAGTCCCTATTAGCACTGTGTAGACTGAATGTAGCATCACTGCAACATTCAGTAAACAGTGATCTGTGCCAGCAGCAGTATGGGGTCTTCAAGTCCCATTCCTGAAACCAGTTCAGTTCAAGTCAGATTATATAAATACAATTTAATTTACAAGTTCATTTGAGGCAGTATCCAAAACCAGGAGTTAGGTTTTAATTGTACATGGAATCTTATGGGAAAACTTTTTTTTAAATGGAGGGTTTGGTGATGGGGTCTCTTTACATCAGAATGATCAGTTCATACCAGGTTTCATCTGCAAGTGAAGTGTAAAATCTTAGCTCCCTTTTCCACAGGCTGGGTGCAAGCAGATGGTGTACTCCGTTATTTCCCTGGAGAAGGAAGATCAGAAGG
Organism: Glandirana rugosa; assembly: GCA_018402905.1. Taxonomy (NCBI): domain Eukaryota; kingdom Metazoa; phylum Chordata; class Amphibia; order Anura; family Ranidae; genus Glandirana; species Glandirana rugosa. The sequence continues at coordinate 660,272 of BLSH010271277.1, read as the reverse complement.
AGCAGTCCAGTTTAGCCTAGAAAACCTAATTAATTGCCTTCCTTCTTGTCTTCATTTATCTTTAACTGAATCTCTGGCAGGTGATTTTAGCTAATCTCCCCACCAATCGGTCAGTTACACTACCTGCCACTTTGAAAGCGCATCATTGCTTCTCTGCAAATTTCTAACTTGGTATGCCGTACTTTTTGCAGTTAATCAGCAAAGTGCAGATACAGGAGAAGTGAACTTTTAAATAACATCTTAGTGTAAAATCTCCTGCTTTTTTGAATATAATACAGTTAAACCTTTACCCTAATCATATTGCAGAGGACACTATTTAAATACTTGATAAAAAAACTAGATCAGTTAATTCTTTTTTTACGGCTTTACACTTTTGGACCTTTTTTTGTGTAGCATTGAATGCCTTATTTAAAGCATCTCTGTTTCCGATCTGCAAATTAAAATGGAGCAGCCTTTTGTAAAGAATAAAATACAGTAAATACTTCTCGTTCTCTGTGCCACCGATTGCCGCTTTGTTGGTGAGGAATAGTCCCCCAAAATCTGGGAGTGTGATTTACTAGGTTAGATAACCATTCCAAGTGCAATTTTCAGCACAAATAGTTTCACAAAAAGAATTCCAAGTACACATTTTTCGCACAAAAAGTCTTACAATCTGCACCAAATATATAGTGGTACAAAAAATGAAACAGATATTTGGTTTTCAGTACTGCTCCAAGAGGATGATGGGGCAAGACATTCTACTATGCGCCAAATAAGCTATATGTGCTGTTATATAATAGTTTATTTGACATTCACCAAAATAAAATGGCATATATAACATTTCACTTAGTTTATCTGGCTCACTATGTCCCTCAAAATGCTCATTGGTACCTTTTGACAACCTTGTGCTATACTGTGTCCTGTAGAGACATGAAGGTCAACAGGAGAACCCAGTGAGCGCTGCATGGGACTCAGTAAATTGGCAATCCCAGAAGTTTTGGTTGACCAGCAAATTTCTAGAGATGGTTCTTCTTTAGCGTAGTGGTTTTTGGCTGGATGAGCATCAGGAGAGGCAGAGGTGTAACTAGAACCTTTCCAACGGTTTCGGGGATCTTCTCTCCGAGCTTGGTGCCTTTCCCACTGATCCAGGTTTACTTTTGTTCAGGGGCCCTTTACTTTTCTACAACGTTGGTGCAATTTCAGTGCCATAAATCACAAAAGTCACAAAGTCTCAAGACAGTCAAATCGCAAGTAAATCACACGACTATGAGATCACAGCAGTGTGAACCAAGCCCATGTTCTGCAGCAGCCCCCTTCCTGCCATCTTGGGGCCCTCCCACATTAGTAGAATGCCAGGGCCTGGTCTCAGGTGCGACCTTTGTGGCCCTCGTAGTTCCGTCATTGGGGAGAGGTAAGGATGTGTGTATGTATGTGTGTGTGTGTGTATATATATATATATATATTATTTATTTTTTTTTTTTAAGGGAGCAGCTTTACATAAATTTGAAGATCGGTGACCGTGGTGCTAGTACATTACCTTTACAGACATTTTTTTCTTCTAGTACTTTCATAAGACGATTTGGCATTTAGGGCCATTAGGCTTGTGCAATTTGTTTCGTTCCAAATTTTGTTTTTACAGAATTTTGCAAAATTCGGCAGTTTGGACGAATTCCGAAATTCAAATTTCCGAATTTTCTTTTTTCCAGTTCGAAAATTTGGCAATCCGAAAACGCAAATTTGGCAATTGCAGTACTTTGAAAAATTCCCGGTAATTCAGCAATTGCGGTAATTGAGACAGTTGCAGAAATTTGGAAATTTACGGTAATTCGGCAATTACGGTAGTTCGGAAATTTGGAAATTCGGCAATCGGGACAGCCGAATATCCGAAATTCGAAAATTTGGAAATTCTGAAATCAGAAAATTTGAACATAACAAAGAACATTTGAAATAATAACTAGCTAATAAATAACTATTAAGTTATAGTTATTGGAATCTCCTTGAAAATATGTCTGTTAGTGATAAATTTCATATTTAAGTTCACGAACAGCCATATTTTCAAGGAAATTCCAATACCTATAATTTAATAGTTATTTATTAGTTAGTTATTATTTCAAATGTTTTGTTCTTTTCGAATTTCGGATTTTCAGCTGTTCCGAATCATGTTTAAGCTCACTAACAGCCACATTTTCAAGGAAATTCCAATACCTATAATGTAATAGTTATTTACTATTATTTCAAATGTTTTCTTATTTCCGAATTTCCAAAATTCGGAAATAAGAAAGAACATTTGAAATAATAACTAGCTAATAATTCATTAGTTATTATTTCAAATGTTCTTTCTGAACATTTGAAATAATACATAACTATTAAATTATAGGTATTGGAATTTCCTTGAAAATATGTCTGTTAGTGATAAATTTCATATTTAAGTTCACGAACAGCCTTATTTTCAAGGAAATTCCAATACCTATAATTTAATAGTTATTTATTAGTAAGTTATTATTTCAAATGTTTTGTTATTTTCGAATTTCGGATTTTCAGATGTTCCGATTGCCGAATTACCGCAATTGCCGAATTATCGCGAATTTTAGAATTTCCGAATAAATAAAAAAGTGAACAGAACGAAAACTAACAAATTTTTCAGCCATGCACAAGTCTAAGAGCCATTGTGGTAATGTGAGCTAAACCGTGTGTGTTACCACAATGTATGACAATGTACCTGCTCTATATGCGGCTTGTGGTGGTGTTCACTGTGAACGAGACCCCATTGATTTATACAGAAGAGCTCAATGAACTGCAGGGCACCACAACACATAACATACATTGTGGGCGCTGTATTTTTAAAACAAGGCTCATGTGTGTTTTTCATCCGTTGTAGTGCATTGGCAGTTCATTCATTCAAGGATTCAAACAATTTATTGTCATTATACAATCACAGATCATACAATGAAATTCAGGTGTAGCTCTTTGAAGAATGGGCTGTCTTGAATGGAACATGTGTTAAAGCAGAACTAGACTGTATCTGAGCACCACAAACTGAAAACGCTATTTAACTCATTTTTATATTCAAAGCAAACTCACCCATCCATCCACGTGTCTCTGATTTATTTTGTTAAGAGATCACTTTGAAAAACAAACCTCTAGCATTTCTAGCTGCAGCCATATTTCATAAGGGCAAATGTTTCATGTAGCATTTACATCTTGGAATCCATCTGCCCCTTAGCTCAGGCATGCAAGCAGGAGGGTGTGCTTAGCTGAGAGAGCCCCTCCTCCAGATGAAAAAAATGCCCATGAAGACTCCTGGGATGCATGACATCATTTTGGCCTAGGCCTGAAACCAGAAAGCAACTAAAACTGAAAAGTATAATACAACTTCCTATCTATTTACTAATGCTAGCAGCATAAGGATTGAAAATAGTTAATGTTGATTGAGAGAATTTATTTCCGCTTTATTCTTTCACCAGAATGTGTGTTAACATGCACTATATTGACAAAAGTATTGGGACACCTGCCTTTACACGCACATGAACTTTAATGGCATCCCAGTCTTAGTCTGTAGGGTTCAATATAGAGTTGGCCCACCCTTTGCAGCTATAACAGCTTCAACTCTTCTGGGAAGGCTGCCCACAAGGTTTAGGAGTGTCTATGGGAATGTTTGACTATTCTTCCAGAAGAGCATTTGTGAGGTCAGGCACTGATGTGGACGAGAAGACCTGGCTGGCAGGCTCTGTTCTAATTCATCCCAAATGTGTTCTATCGGGCTGAGGTCAGGATTCTGTGCAGTCCAGTCCAGTTCCTCCAACCCAAACTTTCTCATCCATGTCTTTATGGACCTTGCTTTGTGCACTGGTCCAAATCATTTGGTGGAGGGGGGATTATGGTGTGGGGCTGTTTTTCAGGGGTTGGGCTTGGCCCCTCAGTTCTAGTAAAGGAAAATCTTAAGGTGTCAGCATATCAAGACATTTTGGTCAATTTCATGCTCCCAACTTTGTGGAAACAGTTTGGGGATGGCCCTTTCCTCCAACATGACTGCACACCAGTGCACAAATCATGGTCCTTACAGACATAGATACGTGAGTTTGGGGTGGAGGAACTGGACTGGCCTGCACAGAGTCCTGATCTCAACCCAATAGAACACCTTTGGGATGAATTAGAGCGGAGACTGCGAGCTAGGCTTTCTCATCCAACATCAGTGCCTGACCTCACAAATGCGCTTCTGGAAGAATGGTCAAACATTCCCATAGACACTCCTAAACCTTGTGGACAGCCTTCCCAGAAGAGTTGAAGGTGTTATAGCTGCAAAGGGTGGGCCAACTCAATATTGAACCCTACGGACTAAGACTGGGATGCCATTAAAGTTCATGTGCGTGTAAAGGCAGGTGTCCCAATACTTTTGGCAATATAGTATATGTGGGTTGACACAACTCACAGGAATTCTTAAAGCAGAACTCAACCCATCAATTTAAAGTTTCAAAAAAGTTACATTCCCAGCACGTAACTGTCGCATTTGCTGGTGCTCTCAACTGTCAAATAACTGTTTCATAACTGATCACATGTGCAGCATCATGGCAGTTAAATATTAAACGAGCCAAGATGGCAGCTTGCTTGGCTAAAAAAAGATAGTAGGGTTTAGTTCCACTTTAAGTGTGAATGGGCCCTAGCTGTCAAACTTCTTTTTTTTTTTTTTGGTCACAGCATTTTCCATTCATCAGCCATCTTGTCTCTTTCAAAAATGTCATGCAAAAAAAATTAAAACAGAAGTTTTGTAACAGAGCTTCGTATATACATCAACTGGATTTACATATTTACAAGTCCTCTAAGAGGAATATGTTGTGCAGCTTTAAATGTGACAAACAAGTCAACGTTTAACAGCCTATACATGCTGGTTTGTCATTTACATTCAAGTACTGGCAGTCAAAAGTCGTAAGATGAAGGTCAGCCCGGGAAGTCTTCTTTGGTCCAGTGTATAGGCTGTCCGTTTTACAGTTGGAGGTGTAGGCAGTAAAGTTGTTGACCCTGTAAAGTTCCGCCTGAGCCTTGCAACATCCAAACTTGCTCATAAGCAGAAAAAAATCCCTTCTAAAGGCCTTGGTGAAAATGGCATATAGAAACGGGTTTGCACAGGAATTCACGGGATAAAACAAAACTAGCAAAATTTTAGAATTGGTCACGGTAATGAGGGGAACTTTGAAGGCCGCGGAAATAGCAAAGAAGGATATAGGTGCCATGCACGTAAAGTCAGTGAAGATGAGCACTGCCATTTTTTTGGCTATTTTTGTGTCTTTATTTGTTGGCGTTAGCTCCGGATTTTGCACAGCAATGTAGATTTTGATGTAACAGGCACAGATGATGATAAAGGCCAAGACATTAAGCACCAAAATGAGTATAATATACGCTTGAGAAAGGGGTGTCTCTATATCCATCGGTAAGCAAATGCTGACCTTGATGTAATTGCTGACCCCGACAAGTGGTAAAAGGGCGATCAGCAAAGAAAAAATCCAACCTCCCAGCATAATCAAGATGGCGTGGCGCAGCCGCAGCTTTCGGTCCAGTTGCATTGCATAGGTTATGGTGTGCCATCTCTCCAAGGTGATCACAGTCAACGTATAGACGGACAGCTCACTGGAGAAAACCGTGAAGAATCCCGCCGCACTGCATCCGCTTCCTGTTTGCCAGTCAATAGCGTGGTTATAATACTGACTTTTGGTCTTTGAGTCCACTGCTGCGATCAGAAGTAAATAAATCCCCATGCAGAAGTCTGCAAAGGACAGGTTGCACATTAGGAACCGGGGAACCGTAAGTTTGTAATGGCTTGTCAGAAGGACTAACAGAACCACAGCATTGCCTGCGATGGCAAGTATACTAATGAACCAGATCAATACTCGAAGAAAGTCATATCCCATGATGTCTTCACAAGGGTTGAATGCGTCTGGCTCTGGAGTGCATCTGAGTGTTCTAGGATGACACAGATATTCATAGTCTGGGGCTGGGTCAATGCTGCAAGAAAAGATACACGCTATAAAGTTTTAAGATGAAATAATGAAGATGTCAATTCTTTCAGCATAATTAAAATTCATGACAGTAAGAATTTTTTGTTTTATACTTATATTCTTATAATTAATTTAATTTTTTTTTCTACAATATATTTTTTTATTTTGTTTAATAGTGTTTGTTTGCTAAAGTGACCTTGTCATTATTTAAAAAATAAAATGGGACTATCTGCAAAAAAGGCACTAAATATTTTCACCAGCATGGCACTCGCTTCAAAAGAAATCCTGTGTTGAAGTCCGCAGCAAAACTGAAACACTTCTGGGAGAATTAGTTTTCCAGTAGAGATCAGAGTTGGACTTTTCTTCAATGGGGTGCTTTTCTGGTGGCGTGGGCCTGCAGAATAGGTAATCATTTGGCCCCTTCTTTTGCAGGTAGTTATGTTTTTTCTTTTTTTTATAGTGACCGTTTTACTTTAAAGCGGATCTTCACTCTGTAGCCCCCCCCCGCCAATTTTTTTTAACCTCCTGCTTACCTTGTTGCCACGGTACTTACCTGCCCAGCGGATCCAGCGTTGTCCTGCTGAATTCTGCTTCTCTTCTGCCCCCCTCAGTTCTGCGCTGCCATCATCTTCTGTGACGTCTTCGGGAAGCTGCTGGCTCTTCCGAGTTCAGTCAGCAGCACTCCAATGATATGCCGCTAGGCCCTGCCCCCTCCTCCTTTCTCAATAAAAGGCTAAGCCTCCTGGGATATGTGATGTACATATCTTAGGAGGCAGAATGGGCAAAGTGCACATCATTCGCCTAGGCCAAGGGTCTCCAAACTTTATAAGCAAAGGGCCAGAAAACTGCCCCTCAGACTTTGTGGGGGCTGGACTGTGGTCAGTGATTATAGAAAATGCCCCAGCATCAATGGAAGTAAACATTGTCCCATCATTGGTGTCAGGGGAAGGAATAGTGCCCCATAATTGGTGTCAGTGGAAGGAATAGTGCCCATAATTGATATCAGGGGAAGGAATAGTGCCCAACATTGCAATATTTGCGTCAGTGGGAAGAATAGTTCTTTGACAGTGCCCCAAGGGCCAGATAAAGGCAAAGGACCACACCTGGCCCCCGGGCCATGGTTTGGATACCGCTGGCCTAGGCGGCGAATGATGTGCTTTGGGGGGGGGGGGGCAGTTTTAATTGAAATTGAAAATAAAATGTAATCCGGAAAAAAAAAAAACCCTCTTTGTGCAGAAGAGGGTAGGAGGGGTGAATAGGAGGCAAGTTGTAATGGAGGGTGAAGATCTGCTCTAAGATATCTCTGGGTATAATGAGAAAGCCCAGTACTGCCCCTGCCCTTGTTATAGTTGATCCTTTAGACTGGAGCGGTTTACTGGTAGTGTTGGCAGTGGGATAGGCAATTATTCAGCCCCCTCATTTGCAAGTATGCCTGTTTTTTTACAAATGTACATTGACCGCAATGATAAGCAAGCCCAGTACTGCCTCTGCCCTTTTTGACTGCTCCTGAAGAATGGGTATCCAGATGAGTCACATCTTTTTAGGCGGGGGGGGGGGGGGTCACTCCTTTGTCTTATTTAGCTCAGTGTAATATATAAATATCCTAATATTAAGGTCTATTAACATCATGCACTATATAGCTTAAAGCGGTAGTAAACCCATGCATTTAACAGGTTAAAAACCAGTCACATTTCCGGCATGTGCCGGAAATGTAACACTCCCATTGGTTGTGCTCTAAACCAAACTGTCAAACCATCCAATGGCTGGTGTCATAGCTGATCACATGTGCAGCACCATGGCAGTTGTAGAGTAAACAGAGGCAAAGATGGCAGCTTCCTTGGCTGAAAATGATAGGAGAGTTTACTACCACTTTAATGTTTGTAGAGACCTGACATCACACCCTAATGAGCTTGTTGAACATCCCATTACAAATAATGGATATTGATGGGGAATGGGGCCCACCCTTGTGGCTATAACCGCTTTCAAAAATTTTGGACCTTCCTCGAACAGCAGCCACAAGCTTGGAAATGCACAATTGTCTAAAATGTCTTGATATGCTGTAGTCAGGGGTGTAACTACAGGGGTTGCAATTGCAACCGGACCCCATGCTCCAGGGGGCCCGTGTGCCTCCCTTGTACATCTGGATAGGAGGAATGGCAGGCGTGGCATTTAGAGGAACCAATCTCCTCCATTTTCCTCCTAATGGAGGAGATTGGTTCTTCTACATGCTGCCCCTGCTGCCCCTCCTATCCAGTTTACTTGTCTTCTGCTGTTCCCAGGGTCCCTGTGTGTTCTCTGGTATCCCCCCCCCACAGAGCTGCTGTCTTCCCTCCTCCTCTCTCCTGCCATCTGCTGTAGAAGATTATCCTCCCCG
>BLSH010271277.1:601131-628880 GCA_018402905.1 Glandirana rugosa | reverse complement strand
AAATAACAACAAATCCTCGTCACCGCACATACCCGACAACAGACTTGCTGGAATTTAGCGCAAGTTCTCAGCAAGACTGGTGTTTTTTGTGACTTTCGAATTTTTGCGAGTTTGTGCGAGTGTTTACATTGAATGGTCACAAAAACCAGCGAAAACTAGGTAACCTTTTTTTTGCGAAGATCTACGCTTGCACCGTACATTTTACACCGCATTTTTTTTTTTTTTTTTTTTTCAAAGATTAAGGTTCCATGCACACGGGACGCTTTTTCAACCTCCCCTGAACTATTTTTTTGACAGCTAGAAACCGACGCTTAAAACGCCACATTTTACATGCCACGTTCGCATCTAGAAGCGTTTTTTTTCCAATGGATCAAAAGCGACCAAAAACACTGGTAAGTTACATTTGTGAGCGTGTTTGAGCGTTTTTAAGCTTTCAGTGTTTTTTGTGGTCAGAACGACTCTTGAACGCGATTTAAGGTCGTTCAGACAACAGCCCATACACGCCACTGCTCCTAAACAACAATAAACGTCCATGTGTGCATGGACACATAGGATAACATAGAGAGGCGTTTATGGCCTGTCAAAAAAAAATGATTGTTTATCAGCTTCAGTGTGCATGGAGCATTAATTGAACAAGCTGAAGTTAGAAGCTGATTGACTACCATACACAGCTGCAGCAGATTTTGTACTCTCCAGTTTTAGTAAATCAACCCCAGTGATGATGATAATAGTGATGATCGGTATTATTATAATAATAATTATAATTATTACTATTATAATCATCAGCACAACTATTATTATTAGCAATAGTAGTATTATAATAAAAATAATCATTTTTTTTATATACATTTCAAGACTTTTAAATGTGTTTTTTTGCATCACAATGTAATACTAATAGTGATGATGATAGGTAATATTAGAATAATAATTATTACTATTATTATTATAATAATCATCAGCACTATTATTATTATTAGCAATAGTAGTATTATAATAAAAATAATATTTTTTTATATACATTTCAAGACTTTTAAATGTGTTTTTTTGCATCACAATGTAATAATAATAGTGATGATGATAGGTAATATTAGAATAATAATAATTATTACTATTATTATTATAATAATCATCAGCACTATTATTATTAGCAATAGTAGTATTATAATAAAAATAATCATATTTTTTTATATACATTTCAAGACTTTTAAATGTGGTTTTTGCATCACAATGTGTGAGAACATTTTGTCGGCGATATGGATATTATTTAAAGTTAGTGCTCTAATACACAAGGCGAGTCTTTTTGACTTAGGGCAGTGAGGCATTATTACTGAAGATATCACTAAGCTCTGGAACTGCTCAGTGCAGGAAATTTTCCTTTTATTACAGTCGGCTGTTCGTTGCCAAGGAAAAAAAAAAAGGAATATCAGTGATAGTGGGATTTAATTACCCACAGTGTGTCAAAAAGATGTCAAGGGATTTCTAGTTATGAGTTTCACTGCTTCTTATTTCTCTCTGGCAAAACCATTTAAACTGAGTATTTTTTTTTTTTTTCATAAAGCAGTAAAATTAGAATCGTGTGTGATACACAGTGCAATAAAGCCTAACGATTTCATTAACAAATATCTGTGGTAACTTTTGAAATAATTTAATGAACGCACAGCGGCTTAGATCAGGTTTAATATATTAACTTGTATTAGGTAGTTAACGCGCTATCATAAAAAAGATCTCCCAGGTATACATAAGAGGTTAGAAGGTTCTTCCACAGGCTAATGAAAAAAAGTCCAAGAAATTAAATACGCTTATTAATTTTTGGGTCGTTACACACTACCCTGTGCATAGTATTGTTCATTACTTATAATGTATTTCTCATTTCATATAAAAGCAGCATGGCTTATTATTTCCATGCATGTCATTTAATTTGTTATTGAAATATATGTAAACTCAAGACTTAATTAAATTGTAATATATTGCAGCTTACCAGTCCTTGGTAGCTATATTATATGTTTTTTTTTTTTGAGTCCTTGCAACTTCTCAAGCAATGTTATTAGCATTCCCAGCTATCTTCTGCGTACTACAAAACCGCTCCCATCTCACGCCACTGGGATGAGGAGGAGAGGAAGTGTTTGTAAGCAAATTAGAAGAGCCGCTTGGGTAGACAATGCTGCTCCTCAGGGGCGTTGTCGCCATTGAACTGGAAATTTGTCACTGGCAGGATTCTAGGTGAAAATAACAAAGACAAAAAGCATGAAAAAAAAAAAGAAAACGAATGCAGCCACCACATCTATAGACCGGTAAGCTGCAATATATTACATACAGGTGGTCCCCTAGCTACAAACATCGGACTTACAAATGACTCCTACTTACAAACGGAGGGAAACAACAGGAAGTGAGAGGAAATCTCCCCCTAGGAAGGGAAATTCACTCCTGTAAGAGTTATCATGGGAAAAAGGTGTCTCCACTGAAGCTTTATCACCAATCCTTGTTAACACAACTGCCCAAAATTTTCAAAATCCAATTATCATTGGGACAGAAAGTGAGGTGAAATCTTCTGAACAGAAACATAGACAGCAAAACAAACATTACAGGGGTGTTACCCTTTCCCTATGCTATCCAAAAAGCTTAAAAATATTTTTTTGGCTGGAGTTACACTTAAAAATTGTACCTGTTCCCACTTACATACAAATTCAACTTAAGAACAAGCCTACAGTTCCTATCTTGTTTGTAACCCGGGGACTGCCTGCATTTGTCTTTGAATTTAGATAGATTTTAATCACTTCAGCCCCGGAAGGATTTGCCCCATCAATGACCAGGCCATTTTTTGCGATACGGCACTGTGCCGCTTTAACTGACAATTGCGCAGTCGTGCAACATTGTAGTCAAACAAAATTGACGTCTTTTTTTCCCCACAAATAGAGCTTTCCTTTGCTGGTATTTGGTGACCTCTGCGGTTTTTATTTTTTGCGCTATAAACAAACAAAAGAGCGTCAATTTTGAAAAAAAAAATATTTTTTTTTTACTTTTTGCTATAATACATATCCCCCCCAAAAAATCTAAAAGAACACATTTATTCATCAGCTTATTCTGATATACATTCTTCTACATACTTGTGGTAAATAAAATTGCAATAGGCGTAAATTGATTGAGTTGCGCAAAAGTTATCAGGTCTACAAAATAGGGGATATATTTATGACATTTTTATTATTTCTTTTTTTTTTTTTTTTACTAGTAATGGTGGCAATCTGTGGTTTTTAGTGGGACTGCGACATTGTGGCGGACAGATTGGACACTTTTGGGAAAACAGCTGTATAGGCGCTGCAACCTTCCCACATAAACACTCCGCCCGATGCTCAGAGCTTGAGGCTGCTGACACCTGTAATGTACCAGAGTAAGTAAAGGGATGGTCGGCACTCAGGATGACATTTAAAATGGTATTCTTTATTAAATACATGTACAGAGCTGTAAAACAGCCTACGCATTTCGGACATTAGTCCTTGCTTATTTTAGATGTCATCCTGAGTGCCGACCATCCCTTTTCTTACTCAGATCGGACACTTTTGACACTTTTTTGGGACCAATGACATTTATACAGCGATCGTAGCTAAAAATAGTCACTGGCAGGGAAGGGGTTAACACTAGGGGGCGATCAAGGGGTTAAGTGTTCCCTATGGAAGTGTTGCTAACTGTGGGGGGAGGGGACTGACAGGGAATAGAGAGATAGATCGTTGCTACAGATTACTTGGAACAGCAGATCCCTCTCTACTTCCCTGACAGAACGGAGATCTCTCAGGAGCGATCGCGGGTGGACATTGCGGCCCCCAGACACGCGCATCGGCTCCAGTGTTGCCCCGTTGGCATGTGCTCGCCCCCTACAGCTCTTAAAGCCTCCCATATACAATGGAGGCGATTTGTGCAGCCGTGCCGCCATACCTTCTCATTCCATTCAGCAGTCACCTAATAATTTCTACAACAACCAAATAAAATTAAAATGTGCAACACAGTGGCTTAACAGATTTTGACCATAGTATGTGTATACTGTATATGCATGTCAAATAAGGACCTTAGATTGTAAGCTCCTTGAGGGCAGGGACTGATATGAATGTAAAGCACTGCGTAAATTGTCTGTAATGAATTAAAATGTCTTTTGCTGGAAAGCTGCTGAAGTTATGAGTGGGCACATGACTGAGCCCTTCTTGTTTTATTGGGCTCAACAGGAACACAGAGACCAGAAATTACATCACAACCATGCAGCTCTATTAGAAAAATCATTCCACCATGCAAGCATTAAGGGTGAACTCCGAAATTATATTTTTTGCATGCTTATTTGGGCCAGCTTGGCTCGATGTAAATTTGCATATCTGATATCTGGGGGATCCACCGGGGATTCAAATCAAGTCGAATCAAATCAAATAAGCTTTATTGGCAGGACCAAATACAATTTAGCATTGCCAAAACAGTTGAGTTTTTATGGGGAGGGGGTGGGGTAATGGGTAGTATAAAGTGGAATGGGGGGAAAGTCCATGTAAAGGATTTTTAAGTCCACAGTTTTTCATGTCCCTCTCAGTCTCTAAATCAGTGTAGTAGTCTGGGCTCCATACAGTGATAGGTGTGATCTTCCTGTGTGAGCAGCTTCCTCTCTGCAAACTGATCGCAATGTATTCTTTGGCACCTTCATTTTTTTATAGAGAGCCTTGTATTTTTCCAATGAATACAAGGTGTTCTCTGATTTCATGAGGTGGAGATAATAAAATGGCCGCCCCTCCTCTCCCACTATCTTTCATTAACCACTTGCTGAACAAGCTATAGTTGAATGACGGCTACAGCGCATTCGTGCAGTTCTGGGAGGCCATCATATGATGGTCTCCCATGATCGCGGCCGCTGCAGGGCATGGACGGCGTGCTCTGTGATCACAGTGTCCTCCAGGGAGCAAAGCAAAGAGCCAATCAACAGCTCAACTAGATCAGATGTGTCTTATCACAGCTGATCATAGAGGTAAACAGAAACTGGTTATCGGCACGCCTTTCCTTATACTGACAGCATGAGGAGAGGAGAGCCGATAACCGGCTTGTGTAAAAGTGGCATGTACATGCTTAATAAATAAAAACGTAAGTCTTAAAAAAAAAAAAGTGGTATGTACACTGATAATCAGGGCACTGATTATCGGTGTCCTGATTGTCAGTGCAGTCCCAACCAGTGCTGCCATTAAGTGCTGCCAATCAGTGTCCATCAGTGCCTCCTCATCAGTGTCACCTATCAGTGCCACCTATCAATGGCCATCAGTGCCACCTCATCAGTGCCCATCAGTGTCCATCAGTGCAGCCTATCAGCGCCCATCAGTGTAGCCTATCAGCGCCCATCAGTGCAGCCTATCAGCGCCCATCAGTGCAGCCTATCAGCGCCCATCAGTGCAGCCTATCAGCACCCATCAGTGAAGAAAAAAAATTACCTGTTTTATAACAATTATATACCACCAAAAGAAAGCTCTATTTGTGAGAAAAAATACAAAAATTTCATTTGGGTACAGTGTTGCATGACCGCGCAATTGCCATTCAAAGTGTGACAGCGATGAAAGCTGAAAATTGGCCTGGGCAGGAGGGGGGTAAATGTGCCCAGTAGGCAAGGGGTTAAAACCTAGGATGGAAATATTCAGAGGGAAGGGGAGGAGTCACATTTTTGGCTCATTCCCTTGGTTGTGTAAAATTCAGCTTAAACTGTTGAGCTCTGTAAACCATGGGTTTTATATGAAAATGAGGAAAGAGATTAAAAAAAAAACAACTAAAAGGGAGCCTTAACCCACTAGCAGAAATTAGAATGCATACTATTGATATTCAATATTTAAATCTTCAAATCTGGAAAGACTAGCAGTCAGAGACAGCAGCACCTTAGACAATCTCACATTGCACATATACAGCTATGAGGCTTTAGAACAGCAGTGCCTAGAGTCCCAGAAAGTGCACGGATATTTTTCAGTGGGAATTTAGTGCAAAAAGTACAATTTTCAGGGTACTGCTTGGGCACAATTAACATTTTTAGCTATTCCTTATAGGATATCAAATCTAATAAGTGGAGCTATTGCTATCTACTCTCATTTTTCCTTATAAAACTCTCCCTTGTTGATAATTGGGGTAACGCTCTTATCAGTTTTAATTCCATCGTGTTTTTTTTTTTCTCTTCAAACCGACAAAAGTTTTCTCTTAGAAAGGGAAATGTTTGGTTTTCACCCCCTTGACCTGCATTCTATGTTGAATCACAAAACTTGAATACGATGTTCTGGTGAAAGGTTTCTGTGGAATGTTGCAGGTGATTTGTACAGAGTCCAGTATGTGAGGAATTCTGTACACCTGCTTGAAGAACTGGCATCTGTTTTATCTGCCCCTTTCAATGTTTTATTTGACACCACTAACTGTTGACATTTTTTACAAATTAGTAATAGAAATTGTTTCTACTTTATCTCATAAAGATAGCATACTGTATGTTATCGGAGCTATTTCTTTGTTGTTTTGTAAAACTCACATTTTTCATTTCATTTCATTTCTGTCAGGAACATGGGCGTCCACAGTAGGGGGCAAGGGGGGGCACTTGCCCCCCCCCTGGAATTGGCAAGGTGTGTTGTGCACTATTGCAGTGTCTGCCATTGCCTTTTTTCTTCTGACTATTGCACTGGCGCCTGGCTGGATGCTCTCTCTCTCTCTCTGACACCTGTCACACACACACTGACACAGTGACTTCCCTCCCTCACCCCACCGACCCGATCATCGGCCACTCCGCTTAGTGATTGGCTGCCTGGCTCATGTGACACACCATGTCACGTGTTGTGTGATACGGCCGGCGCGGCGCTGGCAAGTGCAGAGACCGAGCACCGAGGACGAGGAAGGAGTGATACGCCTACCAGTACCACTGCCAGTGCCTGGGGCGGCTGGGCTGGGCCCACTTACTCACTCATCACAGGAGTAAATCCTGACCTGAAGGCATACACTGACTTTGGTGACTGTTTCACTAGTTTCAACAGAAGTACAGAACAGTCACCTCCACAGCCCACAAGGTGAGGTAACATCCTCTGAGGAGCAATATGATATTTATACAGTATATATTGCTTGGAAGTTAAGTTGGACTGGACATGGACAGCTATAATTGCTGGAATACAACGTGAATATGAATTATCTCTTATATAACACATATATCTTTCCACTGGAATGATATATGTGTGTTATATAAAAGATAATTCATATTCACTTTGTATTGGAAATTACTGTTGCCCATATAAATAGCCAAAGGAATGTACATCTTTTTATATTGCAATGTATTGCAATACATCTGTTGTGGCCATTATATTTTGATCTTGATGAAAACAGCCTATGAAAAATCTTTTTCGTTTTAAAAAAAAGTCTGGTGCATTCAAAAGTGTAAACATAAAAATCGATTAGAAATTTCTAATCAGAGAATGGCAGCTTGATCCTTCTATTAAGCTTTTGCATCAGATTTCTCAAACCTTTGCATGCCTGCGCTTTATGTGATAATGACTAAGCCCCTCCTCTCCATGACATTGTCGAAAAGGTGCGAGCATGGGTGACCTTAAAATGATGTCCCCCCCTGAAAAAAGTTCTGCGGACGCCCATGGTCAACAACCATGAATCAGAAAAAAGACAAATGTGCAGTAAAATCACACTTTTTAATAAAAAGGTAAAATGTTATAAATAGAGTAAATGTGGTCAATACATAGCCAGGGTTCGGTAACCCGAACTGATAGTCAGAGCAAGCCAGTAAAACAGGAGTCCAGAGATCAGCGGGGTCAAACAAGCGGAATTCAGGGTCAGGAGGAGAGTCAGCTGAGTAGGGTCTTGAATCTAGGAAATAGAAGGGAACGTCAAAGGGGCAGTCTTTCACAGGAACACACAGCAGAGATTACTCCAGAGATGTTGACCAGGCGAAGGTGTCTAAGATCTGATCCAGGCAGTTTATATAGCTAGGAGAGCTGGCTAATGAGCAGGAAATGGACATCAGGTGAGACAGAGTGAAGGCTGAGACTGGCAAGTAGCCCTTAGCTGAGCAGCTTGCTCTGAGAAGAGAGGGCTGAGCCCAGCTTTGACAGTACACCCTCCTTAACGACCCCCCCCGGGAGGCCACCAGGTTTAAGGGGCAAATGTCTATGGAAAGCATGGAGAAAAACAGGAGCATGTACATCCGAGGATGAGACCCAAGAACACTCCTCTGGACCGTACCCTTTCCAATGAACCAGGTACTGTATGCGCCCACGGAACCTACGGGAGTCAATGATAGATTGTATTTCATATTCCTCTTGGTTCTCAACCTGAACAGGGTGAGGATGGGGTACTGAGGTAGTGAAGCCATTGCATACCAAAGGTTTTAACAAGGAGACATGGAATACATTAGAAATTCGCATATTAGAAGGCAAGTCTAAAGCCTAAGCCACTGCGTTGATCTTGCGAAGAATACGGAAAGGCCCAATAAACTGTGGTGCCAGGTTCAGTGAGGGTACACAGAGTCGGAGGTTGTGAGAAGAAAGCCAGACCCTCTCCCCAACTTGGTAAGAGGACGCAGGTAGGCATCTGCAGTCAGCATGGTGTCAGTATCTATCATTGTCACGTCGTAAAGACTCCCAAACCTGTACCCAAGTGGAATGAAGACCAGGGAGATGACCCCCCAGTGCAGGAATTCTCTAAGGAACAAGTGAGTCAGACAACATGGCTGGTTGGAAACCATAATTCGCCATAAATTAAGACAATTGGGAAGTGGTATTGACAGCACTATTGTGAGCAAACTCCGCCCAAGGTAACAGGTCAGACCAATTGTTATGGTGGTCAGAAATATAGCAACGTAAAAACTGTTGCAAGGACTGGTTGGCTCGTTCTGCGGCCCCATTGGTCTGCGCGTGATACACAGAAGAGAAGGAAAGCTGAATTCCCAACTGTGCACAAAAGGCTCGCCAAAACCTGGACACAAGCTAGCTACCCCTGTCTAAGACGATCACCTTGGGAAGCCCATGTAAGCGAAAGATCTCCCAAGCAAAAATGGATGCCAGTTCCCTGGACGTGGGCAACTTCTTAAGTGGAATACAATGTGACATCTTTGAGAATCAGTCAACCACCATAAGGATGACTGGGTTACGCTGAGAATTAGGTAACTCCACAATAAAATCCATAGACAGGTGGGTCCAATGCCGCTCTCCATTGGGTAGGGGTTGTAGAAGACCCACTGGAAGATGTCGTGGTGTCTTGTTCTGAGCACGCATGGAACAGACTGCTACAAAGGCGGCTACATCAGTGCAGAGACTAGGCCACCAGAACTGTTGGAAAATAGCCCAAATGAGTTGATTCTTCCCTGGGTGACCAGCAGCCTTGGGAGAATGGTAAGTCTGGAGCACAGCAGTATGGAGACTCTTAGGGACAAAGCAGCGGTCACAATGTTTCTCAGAAGGAGCATGGATCTGAGCAGCAAGGATCTTGTCACCCAAAGGTGAAGGGAGACTGGTACGAACCGTAGCCAGAATATGCTCAGGAGGTATCACAGGGATAGGAACGGGCTCCATCTTGGAAGCAGAGGAAAACTGTTGCGACAATGCATCAATCCTTACATTCTTTCTAACGGGTAAGAATGAGAATGTAATTGAAGCTTGACAAGAACAGAGCCCATCGTGCCCTCCTGCGGGAGACGTCTTTAGCCTCAGACAAGAATGTGAGATTCTTGTGGTCAGTCAAAATGAGAACCGGAACAGTGGTACCCTCGAGGAGATGCCTCCATTCTTATGATGGGTCAGGAGCCAGGAGGAGAGTCAGCCGAGCAGCATCTTGAATCCAGGAACCAGAAGGGAACATCAAACAGGCAAAGTCTTTCACAAGAACACACAGCAGAGATTACCAGAGATGTTGACCAGGCAAAGGCATCTGAGATCTGATCCAGGCAGTTTATATAGCTAGGAGAGCTCGCTAATTTAGACAGGATATGGACATCAGGTGAGTGAAAGCTAAGACTGGCAATTAACCCTCAGCTGAGCAGCTTGCTCAGAGAAGACAGGGCTGGGCCCAGCCCTGACAATTTCATGTATTTCCAACAAAAATAAAAATTTCTTGTTTGATTTGCCTCCAAGAAAGTAACATCTTACAGTCCCCTGAACATCAGTGGGACCCAACGTCCTGATGTTAGGAACAAAATGAGTTGACTCCCCCCAACAAACCCATACACTCAGCTCATTAGAGCTTTGTGCCTGTAGCTGTTGGTGTGCGGTATCCTCTTCCTACATCATGTATGTTACTTTGGGAAGTCACCTCTGCAAGGATCGGTAAGAACAGCAGCAGGGGAAATAAATATTTTCCATACATTGAACTTACCAAACTTATAACCAAAATATGTGTTATGCACATGACAGGAACTTCTCTGTTGGTGTTGAAATTAGGAGGGGATCCTTGTCTTCATATGAATGTGATCCATATCAGTACTAGGTGCATTCCTGGACTCTGACCTGTCCTTTAGGCCCCAAATCCAATCGCTGTCAAAATCTTGCAGACTTCGCCTCCGTAACATCTCCAAGATCCCATTTCCCAACGAATAAAATTCAAAACCCTAACAATAACATGCAAAGCCATTTACAATTCTGCCCCCAGCTACATCCCCAATCTTATCTCTAAATATCACCTGTACAGTTCTCTCTGCTCCTCCCAAGACCTCCTACTCTAAAGCTCCCTTGTCTGCTCCTCCTATGCACATCTCCAGGACTTCTCCAGAGCCTCTGCCATCCTCTTGAACTCCCTTCCCCAATCTGTCTGGTGTTCTCCTATATGCTCACCTTTAGGCAATCCCTGAAAACTCACCTCTTCAGGGAAGCCTATCCTGCCTCCAGCTAACAACTGAATCTTCTACTTCCCTCATCAGTTCACCCCTCACAGAAATTACCTTCCGTACTTCACCGGCCCTCCCTATTAGATTGTGAGCTTGCAGGAGCAGAGCCCTCCTAACCCTCTTGTATTGATGTGTATTGTTGCTGTATTGTCTCCCTTTATATTGTAAAGCGCTGCGCAAACTGTTGGCGCTATATAAATCCTGTATAATAATAATAATACTATTTTTGAGGAATCCCTCATACATAGGTTGTACATATATAGACCATCCTTCTGTTGATATACTGTATTTCACATGGCTTTGTAATCACTCATGATAGATTATGAATGGCTGCTTATTCATGAAAATATCAGTGCAGCAACAAAAGGATACTTGATCAGACATAATTAAGTACTGACATCTGTGGAACTCAAGAAAAGGCACAAGGGAGCGCCCCTTTGTGTCTCTAGAGATTTGTTCCTGTCTCAGGTGGAGCTGTCTGCTGAAGCAATATATTCCCACTTGACCTCCCACTTGCGCGCACACAACACTGTACATAAATTACATTTATGTAATTTTTTTCCCCACAAATAGGGATTTCTTTTGGTGGTATTTGACCACCACTGGGTTTTTTATTGCTTGCGCTATAAACAAAAAAAGACCGGCAATTGTAAAAAATATATATTTTTTACTTTCTGCTATAAAACATATCCAATAAAAAATAAAAAAAAAAAACAAATGTCTTCATACATTTAGGCCAATATGTATTTTGATACATATTTTTGGTTAAAAAAATCCCAATAAGTCTATATTGATTGGTTTGCGCAAAAGTTATAGCGTTTACAAACTATGGAATATATACTGGAATATTTTTTATTCTTTATACAAGTATCGTGGTGATCAGCGTCTTACAGCAGGACTGCGATAGTGCGGTGGACAATTGGATACTAACTGACACTTTGTGGGAACCAGTGGCATTATTACAGTGATCAGTGCTAAAGATATACCTTGCCACTGTGCTAATGAAAAAGGTTATATGTGTGCCTAGCCAGTGTTTTTGTGTTTACTATTTGGTGCTTTTACCTAAGGGATGTGCAGGATTTTATTCCCTGCTTTGCAGGGAAATAAAATCCAGCACATCCCCACTGACTGGACAGAGTTCTGCCTTGTTTAGGCTACATGTACACTGGCAGCTCCAAAACTTGAGTTTATGAGCTTTTGGCATTTTTTTGCCAAAGCTCCTAAACGCTACTCCATAAAAGCCTATGTGTCAATGTACACATAGGCTTTTACCAGAGTTTAGAAGCTGCTGTGGATAGGGGAGCTTTAATCTCCCTCAATCAGCCTCTTCTGAATTCGGAAGAATCGCATTCAGGATAGGAAAGTTTTGACCGCTGGTTATGGGAAAGTGCAAACCGTGGCAAAACCGTGATTTTGCTGCGTTTTGCGCTTTCCCGCGGCCAGTGGTCTAATTAGGCAGTGTGCACATGAAGCCTAACATAGGCAGAGGTCTGCCCTGTCTCTTGTCTGTCTTTCTCCTCGCCGATCAGTGGGTGCCAGTAGTCATCAATTGGCTGGTACCTGCTTATCGGCTTGTGCTGTGACTAAGCACAGCACAAGCAGTGCGCCCCCTACCTGGAAGACGTGATCCGGCACAGGAGAGCCACTTTTCTGCCATGTAACGGTGTTATACGGTCAGCAAGTGGTTAATTAATGGAATAAATGGATCCATATAATCTTAGACATCTTGGACTTTCCACTGCTGGGGCTGTATATGTGAATAGGATCTATAATCCCTTTCTAGCACCATAAATATACTTTTAATTGCCACATCTTTGGACTTGAAGTTTTTAATAGATCTATAGCCATTGCAAACATATTGTCATATCTAAAGATTAACTACAGTATATTTACTTTCACAAAGGGAAGAACTTTTTTTTTTTTTTTGCTTTACCTGTTTGTAGGAAAGGGACCACAGTGTTAGGATGACATTTGTTTATTACCTTATATTGGATATTATTAGTATAAGCTGCATTTAGGATGAGGCCTCAAGGATAGTATTTAGGTGTGCTTATTTCTTGTTATTGTATTGATCCTGCAAAGCTTGATGAGGTTAGGGATAACCATTCATTTTTGTAATCCTTCACTGTAAACAAGGTTTCCAATCCCCTTATTAATTTAATTGCCTACCTCTGAGCTTTCTACCAAAACTCCAAAAATCATATTTACTCGTACACTGAGCAAAATTATAAACGCAACACTTTTGTGTTTGCCCCTATTTATCATGAGCTGAACTCACAGATGTACGACATTTTCTACTGACACAAAAGGCCTATATCTCTCAAATATTGTTCACAAATCTGTGTTAGTGAGCAATTCTCCTTTGCCGAGATAATCCATCCACCTCACAGGTGTGACATATTAAGACGCTGATTAGACAGCATGGTTATTGCACAGGTGTGCCTTAGGCTGGCCACAATAAAAGGCCACTCTAAAATGTGCAGTTTTATCACACAGCACAATGCTACAGATGTCACAAGTTTTTCGGGAGCCTGCGATTGGCATGCTGACTGCAGGAATGTCCACCAGAGTTGTTGCCCTTGAATTGAATGTTCATTTCTCTAGCATAAGCGTTCTCCAAAGGCGTTTAAGAGAATTTGGCAGTACATCCAACCGGCCTCACAACCGCAGACCACGTGTAACCACACCGGCCCAGGACCTCCACATCCAGCATCTTCACCTCCAAGATTGTCTGAGACCAGCCACCCGGACAGCTGCTGTAACAATCGGTTTGCATAACCAAAGAATTTCTGCACAAACTGTCAGAAACCGTCTCTGGGAAGCTCATCTGCATGCTCATCGTCCTCATCAGGGTCTCGACCTGACTGCATTTCCTTTTTGTAACCGGCAAATGCTCACATTTGATGGCGTCTGGCACGTTAGAGAGGTATTCTCTTCACGGATGAATCACGGTTTTCTCTGTACAGAGCAGATGGCAGACAGCGTGTATGGTGTCATGTGGGTGAGCGGTTTGCTGATGTCAATGTTGTGGATCGAGTGGTCCATGGTGGCAGTGGGGTTATGATATGGGCAGGCGTATGTTATGGACAACAAACACAGGTGCATTTTATTGATGGCATTTTGAATGCACAGAGACACCGTGACAAGATCCTGAGGCCCATTGTTGTGCCATTCATCCACGACCATCACCCCATGTTGCAGCATGATAATGCACAGAGGCAGCTGGCCCATTAGGGGGGCTTGAGCGCTGTCTCCCCGCCACTGACATGAAGGAAAAAAAAAAAGTCAGCCCATCCCCTCAGCTGACAGCAAGTAGTGAGCCGATTGGTCAGTCATAAAAGACTATGTGTGTGCGCTGGACAGGCGCACACACATAGTCTGATTGGCTGCCCCCTGAGCCATCAGAGCCAATGACTCTCTGTCATTGGATGCTGTGGGCAGGGGCGGGACTATGGTGGATGTGCTGGCTGCGTGATTACTCATGCAGGTGCAGCACTGCGCCGGGACTTACAAGCAGCAAGATCGTCCATGAGAAGAGAGAGGAGGACAGTCAACTGCCGCCCACAGCACTCTACTGCCAGCCAGCCAGGCCCAGCCAGCCACCACTGTGCCAGCAGCCAGACCAGAAGATGGTCAGATAGCACTGCAGCCAGTGACAGTGTGAGCCAGAGACACCACAGGACATCCCGGCCCGGGGAGGCTGCAGACTGCACAGGTGGGTCATGTAGCTGGGACTCTGTATACCCTATCTGGGACCCTGTATACCCCTATCTGGTGACTGTATACCCTATCTGGGACCCTGTATACCCCTATCTGGTAACTGTATACCCCTATTTGGGACACTGTATACCCCTATCTGGTGACTATACCCTATCTGGGACCCTGTATAGCCCTATCTGGTGACTGTATACCCCTATCTGGGGCCCTGTATAATCTATCTGGGGCTCTGTATACTCCTATCTGGGACCCTGTATACCCTATCTGGTGACTGTATACCCTATCTGGGAACCTGTATACCCTAGCTGGTGACTGTATACCCTATCTGGGACTCTATACCCTATCTGGGGCTCTGTATACCCCTATCTGATGACTGTATACCCTATCTGGGACTCTGTATACCCCTATATGGTGACTGTATACCTTTTCTGGGACCCTGTATACCCTTTCTGGGGCTCTGTATACCCTATTTGGGGCCCTGTATACCCCTATCTGATGACTGTATACCCTATCTGGGACCCTGTATACCCCTATCTGGTGACTGCATACCCCTATCTGGTGACTGTATACCCCTATCTGGGACCCTGTATACCCCTATCTGAGACGCTGTATACCCTATCTGGTGCTCTGTATATCCTATCTGGGACCCTGTATACCTCTATCTGGTGACTGTATACCCCTATCTGAGACCCTGTATACCCCTATCTGGTGACTGTATACCCTATCTGCGACCCTGTATACCCTATCTGGGGCTCTGTATAATCCTATCTGGGACTCTGTATACCCTATCTGGTGACTCTATACCCTATCTGGGAACCTGTATACCCTATTTGGGACCTTGTATAACCTATCTGGGGGTCTGTATACTCCTATCTGGGACTCTGTATATCCCTATCTGGTGACTGTATACCCTATCTGGGACCCTGTATACCCCTATCTGGTGACTGTGTACCCCTATCTGGGACCCTGTGTACCCCTATATGGTGACTGTATACCCTATCTGGGACCCTGTATACCCCATATCTGGGACCCTGTATACCCCTATCTGGTGACTGTATACTCCTATCTGGGACCCTGTATACCCTATCTGGGGCACTGTATACCCTATATGGTGACTGTATACCCTATCTGGGACCCTGTATACCCTATCTGGGACTCTGTGTACCCTATCTGGGGCTCTGTATACCCCTATCTGGGACCCCGTTTACCCTATCTGGTGACTGTATACCCTATCTGGGGCTCTATATACCCTATCTGGGACCCTGTATATCCTATCTGGGACCCTGTATACCCTATCTGGTGACTGTATACCCCACCTGGGACCCTGTATACTGCTATCTGGGGCTCTGTATATTGCTATATGGTGATTCAGTATACCCCTCTCTGGTGCTATATATACTGCTATATGGTGACTCTGTATACTGCTATCTGGGGCTCTGTATTCTGCTATCTGGTGCTCTGTATATTGCTATATGGTGATTCAGTATACCCCTCTCTGGTGCTATATATACTGCTGTCTGGTGACTCTGTATACTCCTATCTGGTGATGCTTTATACCATATCTGATGCTGGGCTGTATACTCCTGACACAAGGGGTGGAAACTATAAGGGGAGGGGCTTATGCAAAGTGGGAGGGGTCAAAAAGGAAGGGCAGGGTCTGGCGCCCCCCCATCCTAAAATTTCACCAGCCGCCACTGATAATTCATGGCCCCATGTTGCAAGGATCTGTACACAATTCCTGGAAGCTGAAAACATCCCAGTTCTTGCATGGCCAACATACTCACCGGACATGTCACCCTTTGAGCATGTTTGGGATGCTCTAGATCAGCGTATACGACGGCGTGTTCCAGTTCCTGCCAATATCCAGCAACTACGCACAGCCATTGAAGAGGACTGGACCAACATTCCGTAGGCCACAATAAACAACCTGATCAACTCTATGCGAAGGAGATGTGCTGCACTGCGTGAGGCAAATGGTGGTCACACCAGATACTGACTGGTTTTCGGATACCCCCCCCCCCCCAATATAGTAAAATTGCACATTTTAGAGTGGCCAGCCTAATGCACACCTGTGCAATAATCCTGCTGTCTAATCAGCATCTTGATATGCTATACCTGTGAGGTGGATGGATTATCTCGGCAAAGGAGAATTGCTCACTAACACAGATTTAGGCAGATTTATAAACAATATTTGAGAGAAATAGGCCTTTTGTGCACATAGAAAAAGTCCTAGATCTTTGAGTTCAGCTCATGATAAATAGGGGCAAACACAAAAGTGTTGCGTTTATAATTTTGCTTAGTGTATGTCACATGGTAAATCCTGGGCTCCATATACTGCTGAAAATCCTGTAAACTTTGAATGCTCATGCTTCATGTATGTTGTGTGGATTTCAAACAACCAAACTCACACAACTGGATGTTTTCCCTTCACCTTGGGGTGGGTAGGACACATCATGAAAGGAACTCAGCTGCCAAGATAACTTAACAATAAACTTGGGTATTGATGAAAAAGGGCATGCTACTACTTATTTTGATGAATGGACTGAAATACCAGTATCTCCTGAAGAAACAAAATAAGCTTACAATCTATAGACAGGCTTCCTGATGTCCCATGTTCTCCGAGTACCTTAAAGCCAATTTTTTGTTTTGAATAAAGTGGGAAACTGTTGAAACTCTTGCCAGATTTTTATTGCTGTTTGTGTCCATGCTGGGGAGATTCGCCCTTTAAAAATTGTATAGCTTGGCTAGTTGAATTAGCTGCTAAATGTCATCTTTCTCAAAAGGTACCCATACTTTTTAAACCTCTTTTTTGAGCCAACTCCAGCCCAACGTTCACCATTGTATTGAGCTTTTATGAAGAGGTCTTTCAGAGGCACGAAATGTGATGGTTTGTTTCTTGCAGTTATTATGTGTTTCTTCTTTACATTTACAACTAAAATGTGACAGTTGTCATTAGAAGAGCTGGTGAGGGAAAATCTTCCAATGGGGGACAATTGTTCAGATGACAACTGTCTAACGTCTTTCACCACCTGTTGTGTCTCTAGGACTTAAAGTGAAATCTCCCCAACAACAACAAAAAAACTCAGTGGGGTTGTATCATTCCCTCTATCCAAAACTAAAATATATATGTGACAAACCCAACCGGGCAGGGGCTTTTGGAGGGGACTGGGGACCAGACTTCTACCCACTGATTATGGCCAATGGAGGAGGCCAGGGATTTTGTCTGCTTCTCCCAGTCAGAGCATGAAAAAGGATCAGTTCAGCCTGTGATCTCATGGAGAGAACAGATCATTCTTTAATTATTGGCAACAATGTGATGAATACTGAGAGTGAGGCTTGGATTAATTTTCTGAATAAAGACCATAAAGCTTCCCTTCTGGATTGGATGAAAAGGTGTAATATTAATATTGCACAGGTTAATGGTCACAGGGAATATGGTGGTCCTCTTGCAGTCTGGGTTGGAGTTCCAGAGTAGAGGAAGCTGTATGTTGGCGGAGGCACCCAGGTAATCTGTCACAATATATACTTTAAAGCGGTAGTAAACCCATGCATTTAACAGGTTAAAAACCAGTCACATTTCCGGCACGTGCCGGAAATGTAACACTCCCATTGGTTGTGCGCTAAACCAAACTGTCAAACCATCCAATGGCTGGTGTCATAGCTGATCACATGTGCAGCATCATGGCAGTTGTAGATTAAACAGAGGCAAAGATGGCAGCTTCCTTGGCTGAAAATGATAGGAGGGTTTTGCTACCACTTTAAGTTTTTGAATATACAGTTCAGAAGGAGGCGATATAGTGAACTCGGATACTTACTCTCTCATGTCGGTAAAAGCACAACAATGACTAGGATAGGTAAGTCGAGCCTCCAAGAGGTTAGCAAGCTTGTCAAGAGCAGGTAACTTCTTCAGATAGTATGATCTTTCTGCAACTAAGACCTGGATAAATTCCAGCCCACGGACAGGGAGATGCTTTAAGGCTGTTGATGATATGTCTCTAAAAGGTAAACATAAGAGCACCCAGGGTATCATTCTTGGAAGAATGGGAAGAAAAACTTATCAACACTTTTGTGTAAATATCAGAAATTATAATAACTGACATTTATAGTTCATAAATCAAAGGTTGGGAGTCCCTTGCCCTAAACACTGAACGCTGTAAACTGTAAAAAAAAATAATTCTGAAATGAGAAGGGCACTAAATCTTTCAACTCTCATTTATCCTCCATCCATTGTAAATTGTAATAGAGATAAAGCATAATTCTGGATTAGTGCATATTGATTTACTTCTGGAGGTTAATAATATCAGTAGAGGTGATCTATTTTTCAAAATATTCCACCCCCAATGTGTGATCACAATTTGAAAAATAAGATAAGACTTTTCCATCGCTTGAAAGACAATGGACAGAAGTTAAAAGAGAAGTATGTTTGTTTTTTTCATTTCTGATTTATACTTACCTAGGTGGATGCAGCATTGCTGCGATGCTGCATCTGTCCCCCGGCACCTCTTCACTGAGAACCAAGGCATCAAACACCGCCAATGGCTCGGTTCTCACTGATCCCCAAGCGGAGAGCTGCTGGCTGTCAATCAGCAGCTCTCCTCTCTGCTCCTCCACACTCACTGGAGCGCTGAGCTGTGGAGGGGCGGCGATCGGCCGTCTCGGGCTCTCAGTGGCTTGCTGAGTGGCTGAGACGGCTGTCGGTCCAGGCACCTGGCGAATCGCGACTCTTGAAGTCGTAATGACGCGGTGCCTGTCCCAGACTTTAGTCTGCTCTCTGCTGAAATTGGGTCACAGGAGTGCAAAACGAATTGCACTCCTGTGATCCATAGGAGAAGTATGGCCAAATGAGCCCAGGCCATACTTCTCCTTTAATTACTTTATAAAAAATCTAACTTTGATCATTGACTAAGGAATTAAGAATAAATGGAGACATAACCAGATTTGTGGCATTCAGGATACTCAGCACTCACAGTGCACCTTGATAGTTGAGAACTACTTCCATCACAGCCCACATGACTTATAATGGAACTAATCTTGCCCATTCCCACCTTTATTTTACAGAGGAGTAGTATCAAGAGTACATAAATTAGAAAACACTATTGTGTTACCAACACAACAACCAAAAATGTAAAGATGAAACCAAGCTGCTGACACTGCAACCTTCCCAAATTGTATATAACTCTGTAAACTATAAAGTGCAGCGCTCTGTAAATAGATGTGAGTGAAAAGTATTGGAACAAACTTAAGTGAACAGTATTGAACATAAAATTATATGTAATAAACAGTGAGAGGGTAGACTGGATATCAGCCCAATCAACCCAGTACAGTGAATACACCAGGTAGAATTGATGATAAAAATAAGTCCATTTCTGTGAACATAAAATTATTGAATCCATATTCAAAAGTGATAATGGGAGTTCTTATACAGTCCTTCACCAAATACAACACCAATGGAGTGACTAGTACTTCCAGTAAGCTGCAAACCACCAGCATGCACTGTGCACCTTCACCGTAAGTAATGGGTACTCTTACCAGCCATAAGAAGTGTAAGCACATAAATATTGATTATCCAGGGTAATCCGGTGAACGTCAAAAGTCAGCACACCAATCACCATTTAGGGCTGCACAGATAAATCTCCCGGTATGGATGAAAACCACCAGCCGAAAATTTCAGCGTGCCTCAGTGGAAATACATAAAAACACTCCACATAGCGTAATACTGTTGACCAGTGTAGGTTTATTAAAAAGAATTGCACTTACATGATAAAATCCGTAAACAAGCAAATTGGAATTCCAATCAGGTAAAAGGAGAGCGTAGTGCTAGACAAGCAAGTCAGCCTCACCCGACGCGTTTCGTCCGCTAGGACTTCAACAGGGGTATGAGCGACCTGCTCTCACCACGCTCAATTTATAACTAAAACATCCTCGGTAATTGGGGGGCCACACCCAGAGCCCTCCCTGGGCGTGAGCTATAAACCTCACTTCCGGTTTGAGCGTCACGATGCTCATTGGTAGGGGTATCTGGGTATTCCTGATTGGAATTCCAATTTGCTTGTTTACGGATTTTATCATGTAAGTGCAATTCTTTTCAATAAACCTACACTGTCAACAGTATTACGCTATGTGGAGTGTTTTTATGTATTTCCACTGAGGCACGCTGGAATTTTTGGCTGGTGGTTTTCATCCATACCGGGAGATTTATCTGTGCAGCCCTAAATGGTGACCAAATACTGAGATGCGGTGGTTGGTGTGCTGACTTTTGACATTCACCGGATTACCCTGGATAATCAATATTTATGTGCTTACACTTCTTATGGCTGGTAAGAGTACCCATTACTTACGATGAAGGTGCACAGTGCATGCTGGTGGTTTGCAGCTTACTGGAAGTACTAGTCACTCCATTGGTGTTGTATTTGGTGAAGGACTGTATAAGAACTCCCATTATCACTTTTGAATACGGATTAAATAATTTTATGTTCACAGAAATGGACTTATTTTTATCATCATTTCTACCTGGTGTATTCACTGTACTGGGTTGATTGGGCTGATATCCAGTCTACCCTCTCACTGTTTATTACATATAATTTCATGTTCAATACCGTTCACTTAAGTTTGTTCCAATACTGTTCACTCACATCTATTTACAGAGTGCTGCACTTTATAGTATCAAGAGTACCTGCATTCAGGGTGGAAAAAGGGGTGGGTGGGAGCGGCGGCTGCTTTGGGCACAATGGTTTACTGTAAGGATGGGGGTGGCTTCCGTTTGTTATAAGGCTGACATGAGTAGTGATAGATCCCCAAGCGTTCACATCATGAATGAGGAAGGCGGTTGGTGCAGTTTGGCAGTTTGGATGACTTTGTCCCAGGACTGCCTGTATTACCTTGCAGGCCCAGTCTGGCCATCTGGAAAATTCAAGAAGTACTAGAATGTGTGAAGGATCTTTAATCCTGAATGAACCCTTGCCTTAAAGTGTATGTATAGTCAAAACTATTTTAGTTTTGTATAAAGTCAGGAATAGTAAGAACCCCTATCAAGTCTTTATTGCTGTCTTTTGTCCCTGCTTTGTCCCCTTATCCACAGTAAAATGTATTGATATTCGTGTCCCAATAAAGAAATACGTTTCCAAGTAGATTGGACATATTGAACTTTATTCTCAAATGAAATTGTGACCTATATATACTTAATTTGGACTGATGAGTACTCAAGGCACCACATTCCTTTTACTGAAAGATAGAGACCCAAGTTCACAATATGGGACTTTACAGGTGCCAAAAAAACAGACACATTTCCTGAATTAAAAAAAAACACAATTTCCTAAATTTTTTTAAAACGTTTACATATGAGGAATAAAAGAATCATTCATCCATTGATTGTGGTAGACTTTAATGCCTAATCATTGTACGAATGCCTTTCAGTACAACCTCACAATACAATCAATATATACTAAGTTTTACAAAGATACAGTAGGCTACACAATGACCATCCTTGGTTCAAGTATTTTATCCTAAATTTAAAATCAAAATTTGATGTAGAAGCTGCTCACTTCAACGCGTTTCATGCTTAGCTTTGAAGACCACCAGCCAAACGCCAGGACCCTTCCTTGACGATACCAAGTGTGAAATGCATTTGAAGTGAGCAACTCCTAACTCAGACATTTATTTTCATTTTTAGTTGTAATACTTGAACCAAGCATGGTCATTGTGTAACCTATTTTTGTAAAACTTATTGTATTGTGTAGTAATGTTAAAAGGTATTAATACTATTATCAGGCATTATAGTCTACCACAATTAATGGATAAATAATTCTTGTATTCCTCATATGTAAACCTTTTATGATTTTTTTTAGAGAATGATACAAACACATTACCACTGCACTCAATTTCTATGGATATTGGTTATGCATAACAGAAAGTATTCTTCTCATTCGCTAATCCAGTTCACATGATGCCTCAAATCTGTTCACAGATTTGGATTGTACTTGTAAAATCCAATAAAAAACCCACAAACAAGTAAAATTTGCAGACATGAAACCATCCATCACATCTTATAGACAGGACTTTACATCTTCATCCTTCAGTTGAATCATGGACGAGGTATCTCTTCCTCAGAGATACTTGTTTGCACAGATGAATAGTGTTAAATACTCCATAATCAGTGGGAGGCTATCAAACTCCACAACCCTTGACCACCCTTGGGATTTCAGGCAGGAGGTGACAGGTCCTGTCTATAAGATGTAATGGGTGGTTATAAACCTGCAATGTTTACTTATTTGTGAATATTTTATTGGATTTTATAGATAAAGTGGTGTCTTAGTTTGATGGACAACATTCTTCTTTTTTTTTTTTTTTTTTTTTTTTTAGAAATACTGTGTTTTTTAAAAAATAAAAATAGTTCTTATCTGTTTTTTGGACCTTTAAAGTGCAATATTATTAATATAGGCCTGTAATGAAATTGATTATGCATTCTATGCATATAGAAAAATGAAGAAATCATTTAAGAATTATTAATATATGTCTTGAAGTGACAAAAAAAAGAGAAATGATTATTGTACTTACAGACGATTTGGTCCAGTAGCTCCCTTTAAGGCATCATTATGAAAACGTTGTAGATTTTTGTTGTCATTAAGAAACCTGCATGCAACAGATATTAATTACAGTACATTTTCTCAATAGGGTTTCAGTTTTAATAGTCCTCTCCTGCCTTGAGTGTAATGACTTCTCCTAGCGTTACACACAGGATTTAAAAGTGTCTAATTGTCGCTCATAGCCAGTTGACCAAAAGATCTACATTTATTTAAAACTAAAAAATGTGGTACTTTCAATGCTTATGGCTTGAACTTATATAACTAAATAACAATATGATCTACTTTAAAATGGTTCCGGATAGATGATCCAGTCTTTCAATATTCTTTGCATTGCAATATTTATTACATCATGTTATAATATAAGTGCATGATAAAATAAAATGTGCCCCTGTAAGCAGCTTTAATGCTGCCAATATGTAGTGTATTATCTGTGAGCAAATGCTTTGTGCAGTTTTTATCTAAAATCAAAAATATAGGTAGATGTAAGACTCACATTGATAGCAAGTCTGTGATTGCCAACAGGGGTTTTGCCACCAAGTACTAAGTCATGTTTTTGCGAAGAGGTCAAATAAATCCCCTCACTGTATATTGGTGTTTCATAAGTTCTTACCTGAATATTCACAAAATCTATGGGCTTGTCTTCAGAGATGTTACATGTTTTATATACAATGTATTATCTTGGATTTATTCTGTGATTCACTACAATCGTTTTTTGCATAACGTCTTCTCAATAAATATTTTCTTTAACCCATATGGAAATGTGCTCACGTTGCTCGTTCAGACAAAGCACCTATGGAATCCCATTGCCTTTTGTGTTTGGATTTATTTATATGGCCCCTTCTCATATACAATAACTTGATTGAAAAATTTTGCACCAAATTCACTATGTGGACCATTTATGTAGTTATACAAGGTGAGCATATATCCCATAAACACTTCTTCTAGAGGAAGAATGCATTTAGAATGATATGTCAGCTTTTTATTGTATCCTATACTAATTTAGAATTAATGAGTTATGAGTAGACACAGCAGGTGGTGTTCCATTCTTCTCTATTTGGATGTTGTCAAAGCTGGGAAGGTGCCAAGATTTGCTCTTGCCTGGCTTTCCATGGACAGACCTGGAGCAGGTATTCTGACATATTCAGTACATAATACTGAGCAAATATGGGTGCCCTCATGTACATATATTATAATGAGGGATGGCCCAAACATTTCAGAAAACTTGATTTGACCACAAAATCTTGAATTTCGCTTTTTGCCAAAATGAAAAAAGCCTGCTTTTAATTTGAAACTACCAGAAAAGGGGAGGAAGCACTAACGTTTGTTGGGGCGAGGTGCTAACTGGAGGAAAGTTCAAAACTAATATTAGAAAGTATTTTATTGAAAGGGTGGTTGATGATTGGAATAAACTACCAACAGAGGTTGTGAGACAGTCAACAGTAAATGGCTTCAAAAAACATGCTTGGGATAAACATAGATCTATAGTCAGACAACAAGGTTAATGAAAAAAAAAATCCAAAAAAAGCTAAACATAAAAAAATTATAAAATGGGCAGACTGCCATCACTTTTCTATGTATGTTTTTTGCTGATGATACAAAGGTGTGTAATAGGGTTGATATCCCTGGAGGTGTCTGTAACATGGAACATGATTTGGCATTGCTGGAAGATTGGTCAAAGCAGTGTAAACTGCAATTTAATGTTTCTAAATCTAGTCAGCTAAAGGGGAGCGGGGAAAAAAACAGCTCAACCACAGGGTTTTACATCCCCTCAACTGTTAATGTGATTGAGCCCTTAATAAATTCCCCTGAGCTATGTTACATGTGATCTAGAACTCCCACTTAGGTAGAAGGAATGTGCACCATCTGCAGGTTTAGAACCCCTGTATAACATTTTATTGGTGCCCCCGTTGGGTAGAATTACCCTCTCTATGTTTTCTGGTCTTTGTTGTCATCAAGATGGAAAGTGATGGGAGATCAAAACTTTCAAGTTGTCACCAGAACAAAAGGTTGTAATATATCCTCCAATGGGGACACCTGTCCCAGTGACAGTTTTCTAAGAGGGGAATTCACCTTACTTTGTAGAGACTTCTTCTAACTTCCTGTTGTGTCTGTGGGACAGGAAGTGAAAGGAAATCTGAACAATGGCAAAGACAGGAAAAATAAAATGATGGAAGTTGGAACTCTTCTGTATTCTATCCAAAACAGGTTTGGGTTATACGAGGACTGCACCAAAAAAGTGGGCGTAACTTTATTAACCTACATAGGTCAATCAAATTTCACACATGTTTGTAGAGTAACTCTTCTTTTGGGAAGATAAATACCACTATTCTGGTTTCCTTCCCCTTGGTTCACGTGGTGTCCTGCCTTGGTTTTCCCTTCCCCTCATTCCTTTCTGTCCTATTGCTATAGGGCAATTTTTATTCAACATATCACTTGTTTCCACAGAAGCCTCCCACATGGGTCAGCTTCCCTGGTCACCATACACGTCCCTCTATCATGCCTTCTGGTTGGATGTAGTCCTTTGTGGGGTTCATGTGCCAAACCCCCCCATCTCAGCTCCCTCCAGGGTATACCCCCCCAGTGGGGTGTGTCAGGATCGTCGCTGGCACCGCTCCATGCAGCAAATATGGTAAACTACATACACATTCCTATGTTGTTTTTTTTTTTTTTTTGCAAAATATAATATTTAGATATTTTTTTTATTAATTACAGTTGCCTATACGTGCATGCTCCTGATGAGTGGATCATAACTTCACGAAACGCGTAGAGCCAATATTATGCCATATTAATTATATTATTCAATTTGTCTTATGCTGCAGAGATTGTATTGTATGGAGCCAATCTTCATCATTTGTGAATATGTATTGTTTCTAGTTCAAATGTTACATTTTTTAGTAGAGGCAATGTGCCCAACATATATAGTACAGGCATTGTGCCCATATATATGTATTAAGAGATGTATGGATTGTCTACGGTACTACCTTGATGAAAGTTGTCTCAATAAAAACGCATGCTTTTATAACCTGTGTGTCTCATTCAAAGTCCCAAACCCCCCCCCCCTTTTTTTTGTATAACTCTTCTTTTATAGTAACTCTTCTTCTTCTTATTATTTTTTTTTTCATTGCAGGTAAATAATGGATACCAAATAGAAGAAACATGCTGTGGTAATGAAGAGGGGGTGCAGGCTGTCTGACTTCCACAGAAGGCTACAGAATGTTTAGAAAGATGACATCATTGAGAAGTGCAATGTGCACAGATGAATGAAGACATTAAGCCTCTGTTCACATATCGGCGATGTGGGAATCGGCTCGTTCACACTGCCTTCTGCGAACTTCTGCGGGTATCATTACAAAGTTAATGACACCCCCAGTTTTGTTAACAGATTGCAATGTGAACTGTGAACTCACTCATGAATCGGATTGCATGGGTGAGAACACCCATGCAATGCGTTTCCACTGCGGGAAAAAAAGGTCCCTGCACCTTTTTTTGTGCAAATCTAATGTTAGTTCAGCCATACAAATGTATGGCTGAACTCGCATTGCTCAGAGATCGCATGTGATCGGCACCTGCGGTGTGGGTGCACATCACGGGCTTAAAGGAGGTGAAACCAGCACTGATGACAAACCATGCAGTGGGACACCATCAATATTGGAGAGCCTGCACCCCTCCTTCATCAAGAACTCAATGACGGCACATTGGTTCTGCTTGGAATCCATTATTTATCTGCATTCAAAAAGAAGTCCTCCCTACAAATTTTCCCCTGTTCTTCTCCTGACCTTCAAGCAATCTAGCTTATCCAGCAACTACTCTTTCTCTCCAAACTTCTTTCATTGTTGGGTTCCCCCATGCCCACTGATTACACAATAGCTACTTGTTGACATTCCCTACTTCTACTGAATAAGTTGATATCTTCAACTAATTAATTATTTTGGCTATCCATGTAATTCAAGATCTACTCCAAAGCCTTTGCTATCTATGTACATTTAAATGCAAAAGTCAATGAAATGAATGAGCAAGAAAAGAAAGAAGAAGAGTTACTGTAGAGGAATATTTACTTTACCAACATGTGAAATTTAAATGACCTATGTAAGTCAACCACTTCCCACCTGGCCACTATATATATAAATGTCCAGGTGGGACACACGCTATTCTGACTGGAAGTACCTGTATGTCCTGTCAGAACGTGTGCCCACTCACGGCCTCGTGGCTACACAGCAGCGCAATCCTGTGGTGGCTGTGTCCCCCAGACACAGCACAACACAGATCAGACTGGCCCTCCCAATCATGTGATGGCTGTGTCCAATCAAAGTCATCACCCAATGTAAACAGAGGCACTTGCCTCTGTGTCGGCTCTCCTCCTGAGTTGGGGGGGTTGGTGAGGGGGGAATCGCTGCAGCCTGTCAGTGATCTCTTTGTAGATGATGATTTTACTGTTCAGCTAAACACAGATTCAAGCCTATGACTACACGTGACCCCTGTCCATGTCACGAACTACGTGACAAGTGTCTACCGACGTCAGCTAGACACAAATCAACTTGTCATTTTAGTAGTCGATGTTTCTCTAGTGACTGTCTGACGTCGCTAAGGGTGGAGTGGTT
>BLSH010271277.1:579702-601121 GCA_018402905.1 Glandirana rugosa | reverse complement strand
TAAATTTTTAGAGGTATCCGTTTGTGAAGTATCCAGAAACGTCCAGTGGTTAAATCTCTATGTCTCCTCCAGACCGTGATCTTAATAACGAGAACGAGACTTTACGCGCAGTTATGGAGTGTACACATCACGCTACCCATAAGTGTATACGTATGTACTGCTGTACCCCCTGTCCCCGTGGAAAAAAAAAAAAAAAAAAATGTGACGAAGAAATTTTTTTTTATAATAAACCATGTGACACTGTCTATAACAACACGTGACACGGTCTACGACTACCCTGTGATCAAGCCTATGACTACACGTGACCCCTGTCCATGTCACGAACTACGTGACAAGTGTCTACCGACGTCAGCTAGACACAAATCAACTTGTCATTTTAGTAGTCGATGTTTGGTTGGTGAGGTGGGAATCGCTGCAGTCTGTCAGTGATCTCTTTGTAGCTGATGATTTTACTGTTCAACTAAACACAGATCGACTGCAGCCATCTGTGAACAGTGCATCAAGCACTGTACCTGTCCCCAGTGCACATCAGTATCCGAACTAGTGTCCCATCAGCATCTGGCACAGTGCACAACAATATCTGTCACAGTGTACCAAATAATATTTTTTTTTAAAGAAGCAGTGTAAAAAAAAAAAAAAAAAAAGGTGCCCCTGTCCCCCATGTCGTCATGTATGCATATGTGAATACCCATCGCACTACACATGTGAGGTATTGACGCGCATTTCAGAGCAAGAGCAATAATTCTAGTGCCAGACCTCCTCTGTATCTCTAAATTGGTGACCTGCAAAGACCTATGAAGTGTTTGCCTATGGAGATTTTTAAATGTCGTAGTTTGGCGCCATTCCACAAGTGTGTGCAATTTTAAAGCATGACAGGTTTGGTTTGTATATACTTGGAACAACACCATATTTTATATTTTATCAACAAATTGGGTATTGTATTGTGTTTGTGTACAATAAAATTCATTAAAACGGAGTTCCACCCACAAAACAATTTTCACACCTTTTACGTCCTATAATTAATAGGCATCAGTTTTGGAGCAAAAAACATTTTTCAACTCAAAGTGCCCTGTTGCTAGGTGGTGGCTTGTAATCTGCCACTTCCTTGTCTGCAGCACCATGCATCACTCCCTGCCCCCATGTGCTCCTGGGAAATGTCATAATTTGCCAGGAGTCAGTGGGCATCACTGAGCTGTAAAATCGCTTTATTTCCTGATAGGAAATGACGCGATTTTTGCTGGGGAGAGATTGCTTATCTTGATTGCCATAACAACTTGGCGGGACATTCTTCAGTCCCCGCCCATTGTGATGGCAACGAGATAAACTATCAGCGCTGTGGCCGGCAATTCACTGCGCATGCGCGAGATCGGGGGGTGCTTGTTGGTTCCCCCGCATGCACCTTTTCCAGGGAGAAGGTGGAAGAAGGTGCGAATGGGCTTCAGATGCCCACAATCAAAATGAGAAAGCCCAGGGAACCAAGTTCTGCAAAGTAAGTGGAAAAAAAAACCAATAGATGCAAATTGCAAATAAAGATAGCAAGGCCTTTATTGATCTTATGGATATAAGCTAAAGGGATGCAAGAGAACTAAAAAAAAAATGATGTGGGCGGCACTCCACTTTAACTGGTTCAGCTCTTTACACAACTACCTACGTCCAAAAAGTGAACTTTTAATCACAAGCTGATGGTTGTGTAGCAGCCATCAGCTTGTGTGGGTTTTGTTTAGCTGGCTCCCGGCTTCAAAGTGAAAGTGATGTGGCAGCTCCATAGGTGCCGATCACTTTTACAGAGCCGCTAGCAATGAGATAGGGCCCCTTCGCATGGTCTGTCCGATCAGGTCTGCTTGTCAGTTTTTCATGCGGACTTCATCGGACCCTCCATTCACCCCTATAGAGCAGCGGATATCAGCGTTGACATGTCCACTGACATCCACCGCTATCCGACCCAATCCTCTCTGCAAAATCAAGACAGATGGTGGTCCTATTTTCCATCCATCTGACGGATCGGATAGGATCATATGAAATTGGAGAGGTGATCCATTTTCACCCGATCTCCCCATAGAGGAGAGTGGGACTGGGTCTGTGTCTGCTCTGCACAGTGAGCGGAGACTGACTTGTCATCCGACTGCTCGGCAGGGATCAGCGGAGTCCGTCCAACGGAGGTGCCTATGTGAAAGGAGCCTTAGGCAGTCAATACATCAGGTGTGATCAATTTTCAATGATTGGTACCATAGTTTGTGAACACTTAGGCCTCATACACACGGGCGTTTTTTGACGCCACGTTAAGGGGTGTTTTTTGCAGCTCTCCATGTTATTCAATGGCCCTCTAAAAACGCAGGCGTTTTTGAGCAGTAGAGGGCGTTGGCGTTAGTGAGCGGTTTCTAGAACGCAGGACCAGTGCGTTCTGGGGCTGCAGCGTTTTGGCGTTTTTTGACGCTAATCGACAAAACGCTCACTAACGCCGGCGTTTTTTGATGCCAACAATTTAAGGTTGAAAAATAGCAGAGGACTGATTTTTTTTAAAAATGCCTATTGACGCCGCCACTCACTAACGCTCACTAACGCCGATGCAAAACGTCGAAAAAAAACGCAGATTTTTTTCAAAACGTCGAACCCGACGTTTTGCTTATTTTTTTTCAGACGCCCGTGTGTATGAGGCCTAAAACTTTCACACAGACCAAATAATATATACTGATTCGGGTTATTTTTACCGAAAAAATGTAGCAGTATACATCTTGGTCAAAATTTATAAAGAAAAATTACTTATTTGCAAAATTTTATGACAGAAATAAAAAAAAGTGTTTTTTTTCTTAAATGTTGACCTTTTTTTTTGGTGATTAATCACTTCAGCCCCAGAACGATTTACCCCCTTAATGACCAGGCCATTTTTTGCGATACGGCAGTGTGACGCTTAAACTGACAATTGCGCGGTCATGCGACCTTGAACCCAAACAACATTGATGTCCTTTTTTTCCACAAATAAAGCTTTCTTTTGGTGGTATTTGATCACCTCTGCAGTTTTTATCTGACCCTAAGTGACGTTTTTTGGGGACCAGTGACTTTATTACATTGATCAGTGCTAAAATAATGTAGTGATCAATGTATAAATGACACTGGCAGGGAAGGGGTTAATACTAGGGGGAGATCAAGGGGTTAACTGTTTCTTGGGTGCGTTCTAACTGTGTGGGGGCTGGGCTCACTGGAACACCACAGAGATTGTTGTTCCCGATCACTGGGAACAGCAGATCTCCATGATGTCCCCTGTCAGAACGGGGATCTGCCTTGCTTACATGGGCAGATCCCTGTTTTGCCTTTGTGTACCGCAAATGCAGGTCGCCGGTGGTTATCCAGTCCATGGGACCTGTGGGCGTGCTCCCGTGGCATGCAGCGGGCACACGCGCCCACAGTTTCACATGCGCAGATCGCCGTACAGGTACAGCGGTTTGCACAGGAGTGCCGACCTGCTGCCATATATTACAGTGGCTGGTGGGCAAGTGGTTAAACACCACCCAAAAAAAGCTCTATTTGTGTGAAAAAAATTATAAAAATCTCATATGGGTACAGTGTTGCATGACTGAGTAATTGTCATTCAAAGCGTTAGAGCGCTGAAAACTGAAAATTGGTCTGGGCAGGAAGGGGGTAAACATGTCCAATATTGAAGTGGTTAAAAAAGTTATGCCCACTTTTGTATAGCTTTTGGTATATCTCTCTTATATACACTTTAATCACACGCTCATGGCCCCTGATAGGGCAGTACAGCCAGCCCTCCTGTACTGGGCATGGGCCCCATCAGTTCAAAAGGGGTGCCCGAGCACCTGTTGAGCAGGAGGGCTGGCT
Source organism: Glandirana rugosa (assembly GCA_018402905.1). Classification (NCBI taxonomy): domain Eukaryota; kingdom Metazoa; phylum Chordata; class Amphibia; order Anura; family Ranidae; genus Glandirana; species Glandirana rugosa. The sequence continues at coordinate 597,287 of BLSH010271277.1, read as the reverse complement.
GTACTCTTATCGCAGACCCCAATCTTCTTTTGCCTCCTCCTGCACCGCTGCCAGCTTCTCCTTCTCCTTCTCTTTCTTCCTCTGACTTTTGGGGGATTGGTTTGAGCACATGCACCCCTTCCATCTGCTGTCCAGGCCCCCTGTTTGCCCCCTACCCCCACAGCACTGCTGGCTTCCTCCTCTCCTCTCCTGCAGGCAGCTGCTGCAGGGACACAGGGGGGTGTTTCAGGATGGAGAGCGGGGGAAGGGCTGGTGAATATATAATTTATTGGCCCCTTCATTTCCTGAATGAACACAGTGAGTGATCAGTACCAATCACCCCTGTGTACATTCATCACTGAAGCACAGTAAACCATGCTTCAGCTTGTGAATGAGCAAGAAACCTCACAGCACTTCCTATTCATTCATCTGTGCAGCTGAGTTTGCAGAGAAAGGGACTGATAAATCTGTCCTAAGTCACTTCTGGATGGGGGGGGGGGGGGCTGTCAGGTAGGCTGTGTGGGGCCCCATGATTTCTAATATCAGCCCTGCAAATGGCCGCACTTTACCACTAACATGGCCCTGGCCCCAGTGTGAAAGGGGTCTTACTAAAATAAGGTAAATAAATAAATAAAAATTCCATAAATATATCCCATAGTTTGTAGACGCTATAACTTTTGCGCAAACCAATCAATATACACTTATTGCGATTTTTTTTACTAAAAATATGTAGCAGAATACATATTGGCCTAAACTGATGAATTCATTCGATTTTTCACATTTTTTTATTGGATATGTTTCATAGCCCAGCCTCCATAATAACCCTATAGGATCCCTCTCCCTTAAATCCTTGCTCCAAGCCAGCGGCCATGTTCATTTTTTTCCTTCTCCTAAGGACCAGTTTGGTTAATCGACTACCTGAAGTTTTTTCTCTCCGCGATCAAGACTGGCACTGGAAAGACAGGTCGCAGTACTTCCGATAAGCCCTGGCTATTAGCAGGGTATGGAACGAGCTAAACGGAAGATACTCCGATAAGCCTTCGCTGTTAGCCAGGTATGGAGTGGGCAAACGAAGGAGGCACAGGAAGAGCTAAAGCCTGGCCATTGGCAGGCAAGCGGCAAAATGGCCAGATAGCCCAGATATTAATGGGTGGCCCTATCTGCCCCAAGACCGGTGTGATCATCCTGGCCCTGTCTGATCTTGGAAGCAGGATTGAAGTTGCCGTGTGCAGTGATGTATACTTTTATATTATATATTCCATAGCAGCAGTTTGTGTGGGTTTTCTGTTTGTCTGTCTTCTTCCTTGGCTCTAGTGTCTTCCATTCTATGGCAGCTGGAGCGCATTGGCATTCCAAGCCGCTGCTCTCTCTTCCGGCCTTGCTTGCGTGCTGTGGGTGGCGGTGGCACATTACAGTGGAGAAATTCAATTGGCGGTCAGTATTGTTGATATAGAGATTTCTCGGTAGGCAGCTTGCAGCAGTTTCCCAAAGTGCTGTGTGCAATCATCACAGGGTATGCTCTGCATTAACAACCTTGTATGCTGTCTCTGTGTGTGATTCTGCTATGATTTGATCTCCTGGGCAAGTTGTCGGTCTGTGCAGTTTCTACAGTTTCACACTGTGGATATATCACCTCCCCATGTGGCCAGCCCTGGTGTAGCAGGTATGAGAGGGTTTAACCCCCTTTCCTTTCCTTGCTGATCTGGGTGCTTTTTTTGGGTTCTTTAACCATTTCCTTTCTATCCTATTTTGCTTTTGTGAGTCCTTCTAGGTCAGATTGACAATACAGAGTACAATATGATAAAGACCTCCTTAAGTCACAACATTTTTCTTCCAGTTGTATTTTACATAGGTCACCGTCAAGGTTCAGCCTTCATAGCAGAAGCTTTGAGTCCTCCTCTACGCACCCACCGCTATGTCAGCCGCTCCAAGGAGGGAGCCTGCTGGGGATGTGGGACTCCGGTCCCAGAGTGCAAGTCTCTGTGTGAGCTATGCTAAGTCCAGGCAGTGGTGTTTTCCAGCAAATGGAATCCCTAGTGAGGCACGTGGTGCAAGAATCCCATCAAGAGTGGGATACAAGCCACACACGAAGTCCAACAGCCATTGCAGCATGTTCTCCCATTAGGATGACCAGGATAAATTGGAACTTTCCCAACCAAGGTACAGTCACCTGCAAAGCAAGAGGGAGTTCTGTGAGCACCTTTCGGCTCCGTTTCCACTAGTGAGACTTGACATGCGATTTTTGACACATGGGGTCGCATGGCAGATCACAGCCCATTGATTTTAATGGCACCCATTCCAATCTATGTAACTTAGAGTCGCAGTGACTTGAGGGGGTCGCTGCGCTACTTTTTTACGGCTTTTGATGCAACTTTGATCCAGAGACCGTAAGGTTGGATCGGGGCTGCACTCAGAGTCGAATTAAGGTCGCACTCTGAATCGCGCAACTTGGGGGGGCAATAGTTGAAACATAGCTGTAGAGGGAGTGTTGTAAATTCCCATTCTTAACAGAATTAGGGGACATCATTTTGGATAAGTGGAGCAAGGTCACGAGACATCCCTCCCTTCTGAGCAAAATGGCCAAGCTCTATTTATTCAGAGATAAGGAAGTGAGGCATTTAAAGGCTGCCTCTCTAAATTGCTGAGGCCTTAATGAGGTGAACAAGCATGTGACTCTTCCTTGGAAGATGCAGTGAATAGCCCAAAAGTCGGCCTGGGCTCTGGTGGCCATATCAAAAAGGATGGAGAATGCGAACGTAGTATTCAGGAGCGTTTTCAGAAACTCTATAGCTCAGAAGTCTGAGCTGGTGTCGGTTTCCATGATAAGGCTGCAAACGACATCAACTGCATAGTGGCACGTTATGCTCTTGTCAGTTACGGCAAAGTGGGTACTGGGCTTGCTGATCCCGCCTCTAATAGGCGCAGTCTAGAATTCCTTTTTAGGGAGCTTCATCTTTTTGCAAGCTGAATAGCACCTTAACCTAGGCCACAGTTGGCAAGTTGAGGTCCTACTTCAAGACCAGCACTGGCTAGGCCTGAAGGGGACAGTGTAGAGAACACAGTTCAGAGCGTGCGAGGGTCGCATGTTTTTACAGTCCAGGTCGGGATTTTAGGAACAGCTGGTGAGAAGACCAGATATCCCCTCAGAAGTATGCTAAAAGCTTGAACTCAGGGATCCAAGAAGCTACTGAGTTGACCTCAGACTATTGGACGCCAAAGTGGTCTTTTCCGGACATGCATGGTCCATCAGAAGTCCTCCATCTTCTCTGATTCCTTTCCATGGATTTTACCTCATGCCGAATTAAAGAAAGTCACTGGTGTCCAAATTGCTGCTGTGCCAGTCTCTGAATGCGAGGGATTTCAGGGCAGGTGCTCGCCTCTCTTATGGTCATGAAGAGGAACAGCTTGCAGAGGCCGGTTTTAGACCTTGCACACCTGAGACAATTTTCAGCAAAGGAGAAGTTCAAGGTGGAAAAATTGTCCCTGATTCAAAGAGGGTCCAGCCAGGTGGCAGGCTTGTTTCCAATAGACTTAAAAAGCTTACCTTCATGTGCCCATTGTAGAAGACTTCCACAGGCTCCTTCAGTTCACTGTAGGTCAAGACCATCTCCAGCTCCAGCCATTCGGGCTTTCAACATCACCCTGTGTGTTTTCAGGGTCTTACTGGTTGTTATAGTCTTTATCAAAATAAGGAACATTCGCCTGCCTAGTTATGTGGATGTCCTTGTCCTACTGTTTCAAGACAGAGGGCAGCTGCTGGAGCACAGAGATCAGGACTTTTCTATGCTTATCAAATTTGGTTGGCTGCTGAATCTGGCAAGGAGACACCGGGAGCCCAATCAGTCTCTTGTAGGCCTCGGGGCTCAGTTCAATATAATCTTAGGGATCATTGCCTTGGCTCTGAATACTCCTGGCCCTGTCTTCTTCCCACCTGCGTGCCTTTCAGTGTCTAAAATGATTGGCACTATGGTGTCTACGGATCCGAGGATCAGGTGGAAGCTGGAGAAGGCCGCCTTTCTGGAAGGGATTTCTCAAGCAGTGGGAGCCAGGAAGATTTCAGGCCTTTCACCATATAATGAAGGGAGCATCAGTGCTCTAGGTCAGTCAACACTATGTTGGTCTCCTTTATTAAAAGACAGCCTGGGGACTCACAGCCTGTTCTCTATTACAGGAAACAGAGCCAATTATTTCTTGGGCTCAGAAGAATCGAGCCTACAGCTCAGCGGTGTATGTTCCCAGAGTCCAAAATGTTCTAATGGATTTTCTTTCCAGAGTCCACAACGAATGGTCTCTACATGTGGAGGTTTTCAGGTGCAGATGCCCTGATGGATCATTGGAATTGCAGTAGGACCTATGCATTTCTTCCAGTCCTGGTCAACCTCTGGTTTTCTATGAAGCCTCTGAACAGAGGTTGTGGAGTTAGTGGCAGGGATGCCTTATTGGCCAATTAGGCCATAGTTCCCCTTGCTAGCACAATTCAGCTTCTGGAACCCAGTGCAAATTCTCCTCAGGCCAAGCCTTCTGTCACTGAGTGCAATTCTACATACATGTCCAGCACAGTTGCATCTGACGGTCTGGTTCTCGAGATTGGAGGTCCTCGGCTGCTCCTCTAGAGTTATGTCCGCACTCTTGAATGCTAGAAGAATGAACGCAAACAAAGTTTACGGGAGAATCTGGTCAAAGTTTGTTCAATACATGTCTGTGGCTGACAGACCATGTAGTGATCTAGAAGTTCTAAATATTCTAGGCTTCTTCCAGTCTGATTTAGTTCTGGCTTTATCGGTCAGCTCTCTCGAGGTTCAAGTGTCAGCTTTATCGGCCTTCACAGGTGTTTTCCGGTCTAAGCATCTTTCCTGCCCAATAATTCTTCAAGGAAGCAGCTAGGAACAGACCTCGGAGTAAGCGGAGGTTTTTCAATGGAGTCTCCCTCTTGTTCTCAACTCCCCCTTGGGAATTGGAGCAGAGTGTTCTAGGGCTGTGTCCGTTAGAGGCCTCTCTGTCAAGTTTGCCCTTTTCCCGGCTATCACGTTGGCATAAAAAGCCTCAGAGATTGGTTCACTGGTCATGGAGAACTTCCTTATGTTCTTTCCAGTCGAGCGGTGCTGTTACCTATGCTTGACTCAATTCCCAAGGGTGCATCAGTCTTCCTGGGAGCAAAGAAATTGTTCTGCCAACCTTAGAGGTCTCTTTTGTGTGGGAGAGGGCGTGCTGTTGCTTAGTTGGTTTAAGCGCACGTGTAGTAAACAGGGAATCCTGATTTGACTTCAAGCAGTTTCCTGTTCCTGCTGGTTATTATTCAATGGACATGGCTTCTGTACAGTAATGGCTTGTGCTGAACATGTCTTCTGTACAGTAATGGCTTGTGTTGTTTTTACTTACATCACATCAAACACAGGTTGTCTAAGTCATCCAACAGGCTCACAGAGCCAAGAGCTTAGCTCCTTGGGAGGTAGTGTCTGCTCACCAGACCTGGAGTGGCCAACTTTGCGTCATGTAGCTCCCAAAGTAATTTGCAGGACGGCTTCCTGGTCTTCTATCAACATGTTTATGTCCCATTACTGTGTTGAACCAGGTGCCCTATCTTCAGTTAATTTTGGTTTACAAGTACTGTCGGTTGATGGTGTTAATTAAACTATCTTTGCTCAACATTTTGCCCACCTGGGTGTGTACGGCAAGTTATTTCCCACATGTATGCTGCCATGGAGTCAGGAAAACAGAAAATTTGCTATCAAATATTTACCGTAATTTTCCTTTCCTGATTTACTCCATGGCAGCAGGAGTTCCCTCCCAAATGTCGAATAGGTTGACTCGGAGCAAAGATTTATGGGAGAGGGGTCCTATAGGGTAGGGGCTAACCCACACGTATGCTGCCATGGAGTCTATCAGGAAAGGAAAATTACAGTAAGTATTTGATAGGAAATTTTCTGTTTTTTTTCAGAATTGTCTATCTTTTTTTGTTTATAGTGCAAAAAATAAAAACTGCAGAGGTGATCAAATACCACCAAAAAAAAGCTCTATTTGCGGGAAAAAGGGACACCAATTTTATTTGTGTACAGCGTCGCACGACCGCGCAATTGTCAATTTAAGTAACGCAGTGCCGTATTGCAAATAATGGCCTGGTCATTAACGGGGTAAACCTTCCAGAGGTCAAGTGGTTAAACATCAAAGCAAAAACAAAAGGGAACTGTGAAGTGTGTGTTTAACCTTTCTAAAATCCGGCCCAAGTAATGGTCACTGCTGAGAGTTCACTATTATTATTATGAATGGGAACCCTCAATTCAACTTTTTTTTTTATAAATTTCTTTTTATTGTTTTTGTAATAATTAGGTGCCAACCCCTCAATTCAACTTCATCAAAAAACATTTTATTTTGTTTTAGATTGAGGAAGGAAGAATTAATTCCTTTAGTGTAATTTGACTTTCAGCTATTGAGCTCTCTATACAAGCATTGCATTTTTATCAAAGTATAGAAGTGCATATAAAATAAGAAAAAGTAAAAAAATGAAAAACATTCTTGAGTTTTTTTCAGTCTTCACCATAATAAAGAAGTCAAAAATGATAAAAACTGTATCTATATCTTTTTTTAGGGGAAGCAGTTTAGCAGTGTTTGAAGAGTAACTCCACTTTTGTTAACCACTTGACACCCAAACCAATTCTGGCATTCCTCTCCTACATATAAAAATCATAATTTTTGCAGAATATTATTCAGAACCCCCAAACATTATATTTATTTTTAGCAGAGACCCTAGAGAATAAAATGGCGGTCGTTACAATTTTTTATGTCACAGTACACAGTTACATATCACAATATTTGTGCAGCCATTTTTCAAACGCAATTTTTTTGAGAATACAAAAACACTTTCATTAATTGAAAGAAAATACATAATATTTACCCCATTTTTAAATATAATGTGAAAGATGATGTTACGCTGAGTAAATAGATACCCAACATGGCATCCTTTAAAATTGCACACACTTGTGGAATGGCGCCAAAATACAGTACTTAAAAATCTCCATAGGCAACATTTTTAAAGTGGTTAAGAAAAAAACAATCCCCTCTGGGTGATCTATGTACATTGCAAGGATTTTACCAAACTTTGTTGCAGATTATCTGTTTCTGCTCTGAAAGAATAGCTGTTTGTTCATGTCTAGAGTTGAGCGAACTTCTAGAAGTCCGGGTTCTGCTGGTTCGGCCGAACTTCGGGACAAAGTCCGGGTTCGGGTCCGGACAGAACCCGAACTTTGCCCCGGACCCCGAACCCCATTGAAATCAATGGGGACCCGAACTTTTAGGCACAAAAATGGCTGTAAAAAAGTATTGGAAAGTCCTAGAAGTCTGCAAAAGGAAGGAAATGGGGGTAAGGGTGGGACAAGTGCCCTACAAAGAAATGGGGACAGGGAAATAACTAAAAGAATTTTTAAAAAATTAATTTCATAAAAAAATCAAAAATGGAGGTGGATGTGGACCATCTTCAAACTGTGTCTGAAAAGTATTAATTAACGGTAGAAGCCATATAACTGTTCTAAAATCATCTTCAAACTGTGTCAAAAAAGTATAAATAAGCCGGGAGAACCCATATCACTGTTCTGCAAACATCTGGAAACAGTGTGTAACACTTTAACTAAAACCGGGAGAAACCATACTACTGTTCTGCAAACATCTGGAAACTGTGTGTAACACTTTAACTAAAACCGGGACAAACTGAACTACTGTTCTGCAAACATCTGGAAACTGTGTGTGTCACTTTAACTAAAACCGGGCAAACCCATATCCCTGTTCTGCAAACATCTGGAAACTGTGTGTGACAGTTTAACTAAAACCAGGACAAACTGAACTACTGTTCTGCAAACATCTGGAAACTGTGTGTGTCACTTTAACTAAAACTGAGACAAACTGTTCTGCAAACATCTGGAAACTGTGTGTAACACTTTAACTAAAACTGGGACAAACTGTTCTGCAAACATCTGGAAACTGTGTGTAATACTTGAACTAAAACCGGGACAAACTGAACTACTGTTCTGCAAACATCTGGAAACTGTGTGTGTCACTTTAACTAAAACCGGGCGAACCCATATCACTGTTCTGCAAACATCTGGAAACTGTGTGTGACATTTTAACTAAAACTGGGACAAACTGAACTACTGTTCTGCAAACATCTGGAAACTGTGTGTGTCACTTTAACTAAAACAGGGACAAACTGTTCTGCAAACATCTGGAAACTGTGTGTGAAACTATAGCATAGAGAAGAACAGGGATATGGTTTTGCTCTGCTATATTTTCACATAGCGTTTTTAGATGATTTTAGAACAGTGATATGATATAGCATTTTCAGTTTGTGATGCTCAGATACAATTTGGTTCCGCTTTGGGCACTTGAGAACCTTGTACTCGGTGTAGTCTGCCTCTGTACATTATAACAAGGCTTTCCTGTGTAGCCTGACTTCATTTCACATGTTCTTTTCTAGCTTTTATTTTCTAGTCTACATATTATGTAAGATAGTTTTGTCTCTATCAGAACTGGACAACCTGTATCTTTCCAACTGTTAAGTAATGTTCACCCTTGAGATTTGAGCTCAGTGATGCAATTCTTGTACAGCTGGAGTGTTAGAGGTTATCCTTCCCAGCCCTCCAAACTACATTTTACTCCACAGGAATCAAACTTTTCACTTCTTCGCACTCTTCACATTTTCTGCTGAAAAGATTGACTTAATAAACGGTTATACCTACAGTTGATCCAGCTTTGTTCCATTGAATGCATAGTCTTCTATGTATTCAAATCCATTCCTGAAAAGGTTCCTGTGTGAGTATATTGTCAGAAAAGTTACTAACTCAGAAAGTACAATGCACACAACACCAAAGTACAATACACACAACACCAAAGTACAATACACACAACACTAAAGTACACTACACACAACACTAAAGTATAGAGTTGAGCGAACCCGGACTGTAAAGTTCGGTTCCGTACTGGACTTTAGGGTGTCCGTGCCCCAAACCCGATCCCGGACATTTCAAAAAGCCTACTAATGGCATGGCTGTGATTGGCCAGTGCATCATGTGACCCAGCCTCTATATGAGCTGGAGTCAAGTAGTGCTGCATGTTACATCGTCTCATACTGGAGTAGGGAGAGGTTCATGGCGCTGCTGTGAGGGAGAGATTAGCATTCTAATATCATCTCATCCTGCATTACGGACATGTTCCTGGCGGTGCTGTGAGGGAAAGATTAGCGTTCTAAAATCATCTCATACTGGAGTAGGTACAGGTTCCTGGTGCTGTGAGGGAAAGATTAGCTTTCTAATACCATCTCATACTGCAGTAGGTACAGGTTCCTGGTGCTGTGAGGGAAAGATTAGCGTTCTAAAATCATCTCATACTGGAGTAGGGACAGGTTCCTGGCGCTGCGAGGGAAATATTAGTGTTCTAATATCATCTCATACTGCATTAGGTACAGGTTCCTGGCGCTGTGAGGGAAAGATTAGCACTCTAATATCATCTCATACTGGAGTAGGGACAGGTTCCTGTCGGTGCTGTGAGGGACTGATTATCGTTCTAAAATCATCTCATACTGGAGTAGGGAGAGGTTTCTGTCGGTGCGGACAGATTATCGTTCTAAAATCATCTCATACTGCAGTAGGGACAGGTTCTTGTCGGTGCTGGGAGGGACAGATTATCGTTCTAAAGTCATCTCATACCGCAGTAGGGACAGGTTCCTGTCGGTGCTGTGAGGGACAGATTATTGTTCTAAAAATCATCTCATACTGGAGTAGGGAGAGGTTCCCGTTGGTGCTGTGAGGGACAGATTATCGTTCTAAAACCATCTCATACTGCATAAGGGACAGGTTCCTGGCGGTGCTGTGAGGGACAGATTATCATTCTAAAATCATCTCATACTGGAGTAGGGACAGGTTCCTGGCGGTGCTATGAGGGACATATTATCATTCTAAAATCATCTCATACTGCAGTAAGGACAGGTTCCTATCGGTGCTGTGAGGGACAGATTATCGTTCTAAAATCATCTCCTACTGCAGTAGGGACAGGTTCCTGTCAGTGCTGTGAGGGACAGATTATCGCTCTGAAATCATCTCATACTGCAGTTGAGACAGGTTCCTGTCGGGGCTGTGAGGGACAGATTATCGCTCTGAAATCATCTCATACTGCAGTAGGGACAGGTTCCTGTCGGAGCTGTGAGGGACAGATTATAGTTCTAAAATCATCTCATACTGCAGTAGGGAGAGGTTCCTGTTGGTGCTGTGAGGGACAGATTAGCGTTCTAAAATCATCTCCTAGTGCTATAGGGAGAGGATCCTGCTGGTGCTGTGAGGGACAGATTATTGTTCGAAAATCATCTGCCAGTGCTATAGGGAGAGGTTCCTGCTGGTGCTGTGAGGGACAGATTAGTGTTCTAAAATCATCTCATACTGGTGTAGGAAGAGGTTCCTGCTGCTGGTGTGAGCGATGCATTTCTTGCACAAAAATAAAAAGTGCATCTACGTTGCTGTTTTAAAAAAAAAAGTATAATAATTTATTATTCTTTTTTTTTTTTTTTAGTATTAATAAATAGTGCTACATAGTACATTTGCACCTTGCTGTGCATTTCAAAATAAGTGCGTCTACATTGCTGATTTAAAAAAAAAAAATTCTAAATACTACATTTGCGGCCAGCGGTGCATTTCTTGCACAAAAATAAAAAGTGCATCTACATTGCTGGTTTAAAAAAAAAAAAGTATTATTCTTTTTTTTTTTATTATTAATAAATAGTGCTACGTACATTTGCGTCCAGAATGAGGAGAGCGTCAAATAAGGGACGTGGTCGTGGTGCTGCTGGTGTTGGTGGTGTTGGTGAAGTTTCTGTTGCAGGGAGAGGATGTGGTCGATTTGTGCCAGCTACACGCACAAGTGAAACACCTTCCTCAGGTGTAGGTTGCCGACAGAATCTTCAACGTTATATGGTAGGCCCGAATGCTGCTCAACGAATGGTGAGGCCAGAACAAGTACAGGCGATAGTAGATTGGGTGGCTGACAATGCCTCCAGTTCCTTCACATTGTCTCCCACCCGGTCCCTTGATGAAAACTCAGAGTTGGCACCTGAACCCCATGGCCATCTGTCTTTCACCTCAGCCCCTTGAAAATCAGCCAAGCAGTCTGAGCCCCAAGTCATGCAGCAGTCTCTTCTGCTTTTTGATGACTCTGCTGGTGTGTTTTCCGTGGGCCATCCACATAGCGCTGCCCCAGAAGTGGAAGACATTGAGTGCACCGATGCCCAACCACTTCTGTTTCAGGATGAGGACATGGAAACACCACCGCAGCACGTCTCTGATGATGACGAAACACAGGTGCCAACTGCTGCGGCTTTCAGTGTGCAGACTGACAAGGAGAGCAGTGGTGAAGGGTGGGTGGAAGATGATGTGGAGGATGATGAGGTCCTAGACCCCACATGGAATGAAGGTCATGCGAGTGACGCGTGCAGTTTGGAGGAAGAGGTGGTGGTTGCACAGAGGCACCAGCACAACAAAAGCAGAGCGACCGTCCCCTAGACAGTACGCCTGCTACTACCCACTGCACCCAGGGACCTAACAAACCAAAGGCAGCTCAAAGGAGTTCCCCAGCGTGGCAGTTCTTCAGACAATGTGCTGACGACAAGACACGAGTGGTTTGCACGCTGTGCAATCAGAGCCTGAAGCGAGGCATAAATGTTCTAAACCCGAGCACAACCTGCATGACCAGGCATCTACATGCAAAGCACGAGCTGCAGTGGATAAGCACCTCAAAACCTCGGCCTCCTCCTGCTTCCTCTTCTGCTGCTGCCTCGGCCTCTTCCTCCACCTCTACAGTGACAGTGTCACCTGCCACCCAGCAAACAGACGATATGACAGCAATGCCACCATGTCCGCCACCGTCCCCAAGCATTTCCACACGGTCCCATGGAAGCTTACAGCTCTCCATCTCCCAAACATTGGAGAGAAAGAGGAAGTACCCCCCTACCCACACGCGATCCCTGGCCCTGAATGCCAGCATTTCAAAATTCATGGCCTTTGAAATGCTGTCATTCCGTCTGGTGGACACGGACAGTTTTATAAACCTGATGGCGGTGTCTGTCCCACAGTACATGGTTCCCAGCCGCCACTACTTTTCCAGGTGAGCCATTCCTTCCCTGCACAAACAAGTCGGGGACAAGATCAACTGTGCACTGCGCAACACCATCTGTGGCAAGGTCCACATAACCACTGATACATGGACCAGTAAGCACGGGCAGGGACGCTATATCTCGCTAACTGCACACTGGGCAAATGTAGTGGCGGGTGGGCCTGAGGTGGCTAGCCGTTTGGTGCATGTCCTTCCTCCACCGAGGATTGCAGGGCATTTCTCCTTGCCTCCTGTTGCCTCCTACTTCGCTTCCTCCTCCTCTACCACTTCCTCATCCAGTCAACGTAACACCTTCACCACCAACTTCAGCACATCCAGGGGAAAACGACAGCAGGCTGTTTTAAAACTGATATGTTTGGGGGATAAACCCCACACTGCGCTGCAGCTGTGGACGGGCATTGAACAACAGACCTATGAGTGGTTGTTGCCACTGAGCCTCAAGCCCGGCCTGGTGGTGTGCGATAATGGGCGAAATCTCGTAGCAGCTCTGGGCCTAGTCGGTTTGACGCACATCCCTTGCCTGGCGCATGTGCTGAATTTGGTGGTACAGAATTTTCTAAAAAACTACCCGGATATGTCAGAGCTGCTGCAGAAAGTGCGGGCCATCTGTGCACACTTTCGGCGTTCTCACCCTGTTGCTGCTCGCCTGTCTGCGCTGCAATAGTGGAGTTTCAGCGCACGGGTCAGTCGCTCTGCAGAACAGCACCACTTCACCACCAACGAGTGGGCCTCCATGCTAGACCTGTGTACCATATTGCAGTGTTTTGAGTACTCCACCAACATGGCCAGTGCCGATGACGCTGTTCTCAGTGTTACTATCCCACTTCTATGTCTCCTTGAAAAAAACACTTCGGGTGATGATGGAAGAGCATGTGGCACAGGAGGAGGAAGAAGAGGGGTCATTTCCACGGTTATCAGGCCAGCCATTCACAAGTGGCTCAGAGGGTGGGTTCCTGCAGCAGCATAGGCCAGGTAAAAAAATTTCAAGCCAGGGCACAGTTCTGGAGGATGAGGAGGACGAGGATGATGATGAGGAGGAGGAACCGTGTTCAAAGCATGGTGGCACCCAACGCAGCTCGTGGGCATCACTGGAGCATGGCTGGGGGGATACGGAGGACACAGATGATACACCTCCCACAGAGGACAGCTTGTCTTGGCCTCTGGGCAGCCTGGCACACATGAGCGACTACATGCTGCAGTGCCTGCTCAGCGATAGCCGAGTTGCCCACATTTTAACTTGTACTGATTACTGGGTGGTCACCCTGCTGGATCCCCATTACAAGGACAATGTGCCATCCTTAATTCCCTCACTGGAGCGTGAGGGCATTCTCAAATGACACCGGGGGCTCAGTGGAAGCACAAGGCAAAGGCAGAGGAGGAGGAAGAGGTCGCCAACGCAGCTGTGGCACTGCCAGCACCTCAGAAGGCAGGGTTAGCATGGCTAAAATGTGGAAAAGCTTTGTCAGCAGCACGCCACAACAAACAGCACCACCAGCTGATAGGCAACGTCTTAGCAGGAGGCAGCATTTCAGCAACATGGTGGAACAGTATGTGTGCACATGCCTACACGTACTGACTGATGGGTCTGCCCTATTTAACTTCTGTGTCTCCAAACTTGGCACATGGTCTGAGCTTGCCCTTTATGCCTTGGAGGTGCTGGCCTGCCCTGCAGCCAGTGTATTGTCTGAATGTGTGTTTAGCACGGCAGGGGGCGTTATCACAGACAAGCGTAGCCGCCTGTCCACAGCCAATGTGGACAAGCAAAGGTTTATTAAAATTAACCAGGCATGGATCCCACAAGACTTGTCTGTACCTTGTGCAGAATAGACATTTAGACCAGCCTCACAGCCATTGGTATACTTTTTTTTTTTAATATGTCTCAATATTTTTGGGGCTACCCCAATTGGAAAACAAAACCAAACAAACAAAAAACAGTGTTGGCTACCTCCTCCTACTCCACCGCCGCGGTCACCGCCTCCTCAACCTCTAGGCTCCTACTCCACATATACCTCCTCCTCCAATTTGTATTTTTTTTATGTGATTTTAAGTTATTTCCCTATCCACATTTGTTTGCAGGGCACTTGTCCTACTCTTACCCCCATTTTGCTTCCTTTTGCAGCCCTCTAGCCCTTTCCAGGACTTTTTTAGAGCCATTTTTGTGCCCAAAAGTTCGGGTCACCATTGACTTCAATGGGGTTCGGTGTCTGGGGTCAAGTACGGTGCCGAACTCAAACTTTTTCGCGAAGTTCGGCCGAACCCGACAAACCCGAACATCCAGGTGTCCGCTCAACTCTACTAAAGTACAATACACACAACACTAAATTACAATACACACAACACTAAAGTACAATACACACAACACTAAAGTACAATGCACACAACACTAAAGTATAATACACACACTAATGTACAATACACACAGCACTAAAACACAATACACACACTAAAGTACAATGCACACAACACTAAAGTACAATGCACACAACACTAAAGTACAATGCACACAACACTAAAGTATAATACACACAACACTAAAGTAACATACACACAACACAGCACTAAGATACTATACAGTTTTCACAACATTTGAAAATGTATTCTTGGATACCCATATTCAATTAGACGGGGCTTTTTTTCTCAGAAAATAGGTGCAGGAACTCTCAACCATGACCCCCCACACAATCACACACCCTCCAAACCGCATCATATAGTGAGTATGGTCAAATGTCACTAACAATGGGAGTATTAATGGGACTTTAAATACAAGAAGTGCATTATGTACATAGTGCAGAGCTCGGGATTGTGCTATGTATATGGTGCAGAGTTCAGGGGTGTGCTACGCACAGAGTGCAGAGTTCAGCCTTCTTCCACAGCTGCCTACCTCTGGCTCCCACATCATCATCTCACTTTCACCCCTCTTCTTCTCTAGTACCTCCCTGTATACTGTAGGTGGCTCCACCTCTATCACTTGCAGGGGGGTGAATTAGTGGGGGTGTAGGCATCTCTACTGCATCCCAGGCACCTGTATCTCCCTTGTCCCCATCCTGCACTCAGTGGGAGCCCCTTAGGAGATCAGATCTATGGGAGCTGTTGGGAGACAAGCTCTCACTTGTAAACACAGAAGCTGGGCCTCTGTGTTTACAAGTGATAGTGGTGAGCAGAAAGCCTGAGCCAAAGGTTGTGGAACTGAGTTCCTCCAAGTTCCAGCTGAAAAAAAGCCCTGCAATTAGAATTATAACAAAGATGTCGGTAAGGCACAATGCATACTTTGGCAGAAACAAAAAAATAAACTGGTTGGTGATCTTTTAATCTGATTAACCGCTTTAAGTACACCCTATAACAGTTTTACTGCTACAGGGCGGCGCCTGTGCTCTGGATCATGTATATATATGGGGGCGCACTTTCGTGCCACCGGCGGCTTGCTTCCACTGTGATTACACACAGCGGAAGCCGATGGGCAGGTGCAGGGTACTCAGTATCTGTCAATTGCCATCAAAGTTCATGTGCGTGTAAAGGAAGACCCAATACTTTTGGTAATATAGCATATATGGTTATTCTATTTGCTTTTTGTCTGATACTCCAATGCTGTGCCACTTTTGTATTGATATGCAATCTTCTGGAACATAGTGAGGCTAAATTAAAACAATCTGTGCCGTTTCAAAATTATTTACAGTACATTAACTTATACCGGACACAATTATGAGACAGAATGACATTTAGAAATGTATCACCATCAACACTATCTAGTATTATTAATGATCATCATAGATCAAACATACACCTAATAGCCTGAGAGCACTGAATGATGATGGGCCATGTACTTCTGTTTTCAAGCACAAAAGTATTGATTTTAATATCATTCCTGCAGAATCTTACATATTGCTTCTAAGGAATATTTAGAGCATTTTTAGTGAGTGTATATGTTGAGTTATCGTTGTAACGTTTACGTCAACTACTTTTTGATTTGACATTCACATTTTTGCATGCTTGCTTTACTCCTTTTTGTTGTATTCGGTGTAATAGTTTTCAGGGCTCGTTCATATGTGCATTGATCACTGAAGAGCAATCCATGTTCTGATAGCTCTTCAGGAAGCATTTGACCTGTGGTGAGGGAGTTTTGTGACTTCCTCACTGCCTGCTTTAATCCCTTACACCCTGAACTGGCACATGCATTGCACATGGTTGTGGGGCGCTTGCAGAGCAGCCCCATTCGCTTGCCTGATGAAGGGACCCTGCGTGGCTCCAAAACATTGCTTTCTGCTGTAACAATGTGATCACTAATTAAAGCTTTGGACCCAATTTTGTAGTTCTTGGTGTGTTGGTGACATTACTCTCTCATTCACTTGAATGGGTGGCACTCAATGGGCACTGTGCCCACCAAAAGTGACAGAGGAATAAATTCTGCTGGGCAGTGGTGTATCATCCATGGGTGCAGGGTGTTTACTGGACACGGGCCCTGAGGGGTGGGGGGCCCACTGTGCTCTCACCCACACTGCACCCATGGCTGATTTCTCCCTCGTTGACAGCCGGGGATGATCGGTGCAGTGTGGGCTTGCACACGGGCCCACTAATTTCATGATACGCCCCTGCTGCTGGGGCTGCAAAGCAAAAGCAACCGTGACCACTGCCTCTGCAGCTAAAGCGGTTAGGGGAGTTCTAGTATAAACAGTGGCTTTGCTATGGGGGTGCGGACTGCACCCGGGTGACACCCACCAGAGGGGTGACACCAGATGTGGTTTTGGCCCCCGGGCAGGGTGGCAATGCCCCGTAAAATAAATCTGCACTGGTCTGGCACATGCGTGCTAGTGTGGACTCTGGGGACACCTGTCTCGCATTAGTGTCCAGGGATCCCCAGGCTCCTCTTTGGTAGCCGGTACCTCTCCCAGCCAGTCCGGCTACCTGTACACACTGCAGAGCGGACGCCTCCTGCTTCTCGGCTTGGGCAGGAGGAGGGGACAGGACACTGCTGCATGAGCCACACTGATCTGAGGACATAATGAGTCATACAGGGAGTGCAGAATTATTAGGCAAGTTGTATTTTTGAGGAATAATTTTATTATTGAACAACAAACATGTTCTCAATGATTCCAAAAACTCATTAATATCAAAGCTGAATATTTTTGGAAGTAGTTTTTAGTTTGTTTTTAGTTGTAGCTATTTTAGGAGGATATCTGTGTGTGCAGGTGACTATTACTGTGCATAATTATTAGGCAACTTAACAAAAAACAAATATATACCCATTTCAATTATTTATTTTCAGCAGTGAAACCAATATAACATCTCAAAATTCACAAATATACATTTCTGACATTCAAAAACAAAACAAAAACAAATCAGTGACCAATATAGCCACCTTTCTTTGCAAGGACACTCAAAAGCCTGCCATCCATGGATTCTGTCAGTGTTTTGATCTGTTCACCATCAACATTGCGTGCAGCAGCAACCACAGCCTCCCAGACACT
>BLSH010271277.1:542435-555344 GCA_018402905.1 Glandirana rugosa | reverse complement strand
ACCCTTTTTTTTCTACGTTTAAAACAAACCCATGCTGCAGCGTGCTAGCGCGTTAACAGTCAATTTCGCTGCGTCACGGCTTAACGTTTTTCACGAGACCAGGTTTTGATTTAAGAAGGCCTCCACTTCACCAATTAAATGTGTCGTTCCTAAGGTCGTTCCAAGTGTCCTTGAAGTCCGTATATATCTTCGTTGAGGGTCACGCATACATTTCCCCTTATTTTCTAGATTTACGAGAGGTAATTTTATTGCTAAATAACTCTTTTTTTTAGTAAAGTGAATGTTTCGTTCATGGTCATGTGTGACGTCACTCGCGGCCATCTCCATCTACGGATGTACACTATCTGATGTGACTGATCACCTGCACTTGGTTCTAAGTACTTGCTTTGTAAGTGAAATGATTTTTTTTCTCAATAAATCGTTATTTTAATGGAGAGCATTTAGATCTTTTATTCCCCTTTACATACGCACTGGGAGTTGCTTCTATATATGCCTGAAGTTCCTGTGAACCTTGCTGGAATCCTTGCTGTGTAAATTAACCACTTCACCTCCGGAAGAATTTAGTTTTGGACCAGAGCACTTTTTGCAATTCGGCACTGCGTCGCTTTAACTGACAATTGCGCGATCGTGCGACGTCGTACCCAAACAAAATTTGCATCTTTTTTTTCCCACAAATAGAGCTTTCTTTTGGTGGTATTTGATCCCCCCTGCGTCATTTCTGATCACCGCTATAAACAAAAGAAGAGCGACCATTTTGCAAAAAAACCCAAATTTCTTCTAATAAAAAAAAAATTAAAAAAACGTTTTTTTTTCATCGGTTTTGGCTGATTTATATTCTTCCTCATATTTGTGATAAAAAAATCGCAATCGGCGTTTATTGATTGGTTTGCGCAAAAATGGCCGCATTTACGGATGGTGAGAATTAATTTCTGGGGTTTTTATTTTTTTTTTATTTTTTACTAGTAATGGCGGAGATCTGCGATTTTTAGCGGTACTGCGATATTGGGGCGGACATGTCGGACATTTTTGACACTTTTTTGGGACCAATGACATTTATTCAGCAATCAGAAATTTAAATGTCCACTGATTACTGTATAAATGTCATTGGTAGTGAAGGGGTTAACCTGCAGGGGGATATCTAGGGGTTAACTGTGTTCCCTGGGTGTGTTCTTACTGTGGGGGGGTTGGACTAACATGGGCATGAGAGATCTAACTGATCCCAGTGACAGGGATCAGTAGATCTCCCATGCCCGCACTGTCAGAATGGGGAACCTCCGTGTTTACATCGGCGGTTCCCCGTTCTTTGCCTGTGGCCGCTCAACGCGGCTCGCCGGCGGACATCGGGTCCGCCCGAGCCGCGGGCACACTCCCCAGGAGTGCGGCGCGCGCGCCACCTAGCGGCCATTTGCAGATCGCCGCCTTTTTACGGCGATTCGCGGCCAGCGTCCACACTGCCGCCGTAAATATGCGGTATGCAGTGTGGAACTGGTTAAGGAGGGTGTCGATGCTGCTTGATCCGTTCGGGTCGGATCAGTGAGGTGAGAGCCTGGTGTTTACTGTGGTGGAGGGGATGTCTCTCACTTGCTGCACCATCTGATCGTTTTTGCCTGCACTCATCTCACGGACGATCTTATACATTGTTTAAGGATTTATGGACTTTATTTATACAGCGCTGCACTGATTATGCTTTATAGTTCCATGTCAAGGTTTACGAATTTCCCTTGCAGGGTACAGCAGCTTCTGTATATCTATATCTTTTATCTGCGCTGAATATTTTCTCTTGTATTTTAGTCCTTAGATATGATAGCTGCATTCGTTTTCTTTTTAGATTAAGATCGTTTTCAGCAGGTACAGAAAGTACCTGTTAATTCTACCAAAACTGCAATGTCCTTGTCACTTCCTGTGATCTTAACTGAAAACACAAAAACAATCTTTAAAATACAATAAAAGTGAGCGCTACATGAATTATATAGCAGCTGGCACATAAAAAGGTGAATATACAACCTCCAAATAATCATGCAAAATTAAATACAGTGCAGTGCTTCCCAATGAAAAAATGAATGTCCATATATTACACAAACACATATAGTCCCATAAATGTAAATGTGATGTGACCACGGAGATCTTCTCTGAATCCAATATCTGCTGTATTAGTGCAATGTGTGCAAAACAACTCACCAGAGGGTAAATAATTTCCAGCATTAAAGTATAACTAAAGGCAAAAAGTTTTTTTAGTTTTGGATAGAGTGGGGAGGGATGAGACCACTTGTCAGTTTGTATTGCTGTCTATGCCCCCATTAAGGAGATTCACCCTCTCAATTTGTCCTGATTACCATTATTATTGAAAGTGAAAGTAAAAGAAAATTCCAAAGTTTGGGTTGTCCCCAGAAAAATAATTGAGGGGAAATCTTCCAATGGGGACACTAGTTCTGGTGACCTGGGGATCCCCAAGAAGTTTCCGTAATTTGCAAGGATTTCCTCTCACTTCCTGTTTGGCTATGGAATAGGAAGTGCAGGAAAATCTCCGCAATGGGACACAGGTGGCAAAAAAAAAAAATGACGGGGGTTATAACCCTGCCTTACTCTATCCAGAATGAAAAAAAAACGTTTTGCCCATAGTTTTAAGATATGCACACTTAGACTGAAAGTGCTGTAAGATGCTCTTTTACCATGAAGTCCCTCCACCAATCACCAGATGGCAAGAAATAACAAACCTTAAGCTGTTGTTATGTAGCATGGTGACATCCTGTTCCCATTTGTAGGTGGCTTGGTAGACTCCAATGTGGACAGACTCTTATTTAATAATTGCTGTTCTGAGGTCACGTGTCGTTTCCCAGGTCTTTCTTTCCTCAGGGAAAGTTCTGAGGAGTTTCTAGTACTCGGCTGATGTATGACCTGTGTCTGCACAGTGCTGGTTGGTGATGTACTAGTCACATGACATTAAAAAGCTGAGTACAGGAACCCACCGGCCGGTGTAACATTACAAGGCAATGTTATAATGTGCTAGTATGCATCACGTACTAGCACATTATGAGAGACGTACCTTCCAATGAAGCCCTTCAGCGACACCAGTGACAGGGCTTCCATCTTTACCCAGTCTTCCTTCCAGGTTCGCGGGCTCCGGCTGTCTGACTGGCCAAGCAAGGTCCATAAAGACATGGATGAGCGAGTTTGGGATGGAGGAACTTGACTGACCTGGACAAAGTCCTGACCTCAACCCCATAGAACACCTTTGGGATGAATTTGAGCGGAGACTGCAAGCTAGGCGCTCTCCACCAACATCAGTGCCTGACCTCACAAATGCGCTTCTGGAAGAATGGTCAAACATTCCCATAGACACTCCTAAACCTTGTGGACAGCCTTTCCAGAAGAGTTGAAGCTGTTATAGCTGCAAAGGGTGGGCCAACTCAACATTAAACCCTATGGACTAAGACTGAGATGCCATTAAAGTGGTTGTCAACTCTTGACAACCACTTTAACCTACAGGTAAGCCTATAATAAGGCTTACCTGTAGGTTCCCTGCATATCTCCCAAACCTGACGGTTTAGGAAATATACAGTCTACTCGCATGTGCCTACGTTATCGGGCACATGCGCAGTGAAGAAACGGCCTCTGTGGCGTTTCTTCACTGAGATCGTGCCACGATTGGCGGCTCCCGCACGCATGCGCGGGAGTGACATCACATCGCTCCGGCAAATCACAGAGCCGGAGTCCGCGGCCCCAGAAGGAAGAGGGGCGAAAATGGAGTGGGGGTAGCGTGGGCTTCCAATGCAGGTAAGTGTCACATAATAGGTTAGTATGCAATGCATACTAGCCTATTATGCTTTTACATTGCAGGGTAATGACGAGGAATGAAGAGGAAATAAGACCCATCAGGGTTTACTTTCTCTTTAAAGAGGGAGTAAACCCAGATTGGGTTTACTTCCTCTACATTCCCCTGCAAAGCATCGCATAGTAGCCCATTATGTGCCACTTAACTGCAAAGGAAGCCTGCGATGTCCAGCGATGTCCCCTGTGCTGTCAGCCTCCATCTTCAGCCCCTTTTCCTTCCAGAGCTGCAATCTCCGGCTCTGTGACTGGCTGGAGTTGCGTGACGTCACCCCCCCGCATGCCCGAGGGAGCTGCCAGTCACGGCACGATCACAGTGAAAAAATGGCATGGAGGCCGTTTCTTCACTGCACATGTGCCGAAATGATGTTGGCACATATCTTACACTGCATATCTCCTGAACCATGCAGGTTTGGGAGATATGCAGGGCACCTACAGGTAAGCCTTATAATAGGCTTACCTGTAGGTTAAAGTGGTTGTCACGAGTGCGTGTAAAGGCAGGCGTCCCAATACTTTTGACAATATAGTGTACATACTAGGGCCAATTTAGACGAGAGCCAAATAACCCACCAGCATGTCTTTGGAGTGACCTAGGAAATGTGTGTGTGCCGCTCAGTCTCGGTGGTAAAGGGGTATGTAATCAATTCTTCTGCAGCCGCTGCTAGAGTGCTGACAGGGGATGGAACCCATCTTAGTTCCTATAAGGCAGGGGTAGGTAACCCCGGCCCTCCAGCTGTGATAAAACTATAAGTCCCATGAGACATTACAAGACCCTGACAATCACAGGCGTGACTCCTAGAGGCAGAGCCATGATGGGATTTGTAGTTTCACCACAGCTGGAGTGCCGAGGTTGCCTACCCCTGCTATAAGGCTTCAAAGAACAATGGGGTGGCCCCTAAACGTCGCACATCTAGTTGTCGTGAAGTGGCGAGTAGAGTGGCATTCCAACCAGGCCATGCCCCAAAGCATTTCTCTGCGGAGCTTAGTCATGGGGAGTATGGGAAAAAAGTACCCAGAGGAAACCCATGGAGGCACAGAGAGATCATGCAAACTCCAGGGAGGTAGTGCCGTGGTTGGGATTCAGACCTTAATGCTGCTATGCGGAAGTGCTAACCACCATTTTGATTTTTATTTGTAGATTATACCATTTTTGTCTTTATTATTATTGCATTTACATTTTTCATACAGTTAAAATCATAAAAACACTCATCCAGTACACAATATTACTTAATAAAATATTATTTCTAAACTGCGTGTTGTGTAAATGAATGCGTACCGTTGTCTTAGTATGAGGTCCTCTCCATTTTATTATCAGAATATAATAATATTTTTAAATGGTGTTTTCTTCGCTTTCATGAATGCACTGAAGCATCAAGCCATTTATCAAACAAAGCAATACATAGGCAGTACAGGTAATATAAATCAATTTCAGGGTCCTGCTAATTACATTTCAAGCCACTCAAGCTTGATATCTTTTGATGGATTAATAGTTTAACATTGGCTGTAGTATGTACATGTATTAGGTTTCCAAGTGCAAAATGCTACCTCCATGAAAAAAAATATGTTTTTATGCTCCTACTGTATTTTTATTTAAAGGGAAATTCCAGATTTGAGTGAGTTTTAAAGAATACCAGCAATGTGAAAATCAGATTTTTAACTGTAATTTTTTTTTTATAGAGCGTTTTATACTTTTGCTTATATCTGCTATAGATTTTGTCAATTCATTTCCGGCAGCAAGAAATTCTATAACTTTTTTAATTTTTAATTTTTCTTTTCCAGTATTTTATTAGACACTTTTGTTGATTATCATTATTTACATCTTATAATAGTTATTTCCTTCTGAAGAAGACTGTTGATGTTTCATTGTGCAATTTAATTCAATATGTTACATTCTGCTGTAATAAAATAAAGAGTTTTCGAATACCTTGGTTATTTTTGGTAAGTACATTGTTAAAACCGCAACATAACTATACATAACGGGGGATATTGAGGTTGATATTCATTATATCATCAAATTGGATCTCTGGAGCAGGCCATGTAGCTGTTAACAAGTTTCACTGTAATTACCTTTGGAGTGATAGGTTGGTTTAAGAACATGACAGAGTAATTGTGAGATAGGAGAGGGATCAGAACAGGGCTCAGGGGATAGAATAGACCTATGGAGACAGGATGGAGGAAATGCTATAATTATGTAGAGCTGGATGAAGTTTGTAATTCTTTGGAGATTATATTTATATTCATATTATTTAGATTTATATCTGATCTAGGGATCCCATGTTCTCTTCAAAGAAGTCTGTCAGTCAGTTATCATACTAGATATTTTTTGTATGTATGGTGATCCAGGAGATTTTATTTTTGGACTACCCTCAGGCATGGGCGTCCGCAGAACTTTTTCCAGGGGGGCATAATTTCAAGGTCTTGGTTGGTCTCATGCAGGGAGGCACAATGAAGACCGGGGGGGGGGGGGGGGGAGTAAAGGAGGCTCACATGAGGAGCATATACTTAGCTATAATGGCCCGTGTCTTCGGGGTTCATGAAGAGACCTCCGGTCCCCAAGTGCACATGGGGCACACCTTAAGCAGTCAATGGGGCGGTGTGTGTGGTAGTTGCCAGGAGGCCGTGTGAAGTCCGTGCAGGACCTGCCGTTGGCGATGCTCAGTTCCGGGTCTTTGCAGACTGTGTGAAGAGAGCAGATCAGCGCTGATAACCACATTGGCCGTGGGGAGAGGGAGAAGTAAGAGAAGCTCACCCGTCCTAATTGATCAATGCTGAGTGGTCCCGGCCATGAAGGTTAGAGGTGAAGCGTTCTCCACGCGGTCCCTGACTGGGAGGACGCAGCCGGCCTTCCGTTTGCAGCAGGTGGGGCGGACTGGAGGAGTGGTTTCACGCGGTCATGTGACCGCTCCGAACTGCCCAGAATTAAGGACCTAGTGGGGAAGGGGAACCCCTGATCTGATTCCAGGGGGGGGCAATTGCCCCCCCTTGCCCCTACCTGCGGACGCCCATGCCCCCAGGGGCGTAACTTCAGGGGTTGCAGGGGTTGCGATTGCAACCAGGCCCCATGCTCCAGGGAGCTCATGAGCCTCCCTTGTACACCTGGAGGGATGGTGGGGGGTGGCATTTAGAGGAACCAATCTCCTCCATTTTCCTCCTAATGGAGGAGATTGGTTCCTCTATATGCTGCCCCCGCTGCCCCTCCAGTTAACTTGTCTTCTGCTGTTCCCAGAGTCCCTGTGTGCTTCCCTGGTCCCCCCACAAAGCTGCTGTCTCCCCTCCTCCTCTCTCCTGCCAGCTGCTGTAGAATATGTATCATGATGGAGAGATGGGAATGGGTCGGTAAGTTTGTCATTTACCGGCTCCTTCCTTTTCTGAATGGACAGTCAGTGATTGGTACCAATTGGTTCATTCATAACTGAAACATAGTAAACTGTTTTTACTATACTTCCTTTTCTGAATGAATGGGAGGCTCAGTACTCAACTATTCCTATCCATTCATTCTGTGCAGCTGAGGTTACACAGATGGAGATTGAGGGCTGAGGTTTGTTTAGACCCCCTGATATCTCATCAAAGCCCCCCCACCGAGCTCCTGAAAAAAAAATGTAAAAAATAATAAAAATAAAATTGTAAAAGAAATAAAATTAAATGGTAAAAAAATAATAAAATTAAAATTAAAAACTACTGACACCAGCGAGGGAACTATCAGGATTGCAAAGGTTGCAATTGTGACAGGGCCCTGGCATTTCACCACCATGGGGAGGCCCAAAGATGGCAGAAAGGGGGCCTGCTGCAGAACTTGTGAAAGGGTGCCGCTGCAGGACAGTAATAAAGGGACCCGTGATGGGAGTAAAAGGCCCCAGGATCAGCGATAAGAGGGAAGGACCCTGGCCAGGGGTCAGGGGGACCCTTCATAATTTCTTGCACCAGGGCCCTGAAGATTCTAGTTACACATCTGAGTAGCCCAAAATGTATATTGGGGTTTTTCCCAAGAGTGGGCTTTTGAGATTTTTGCTGCTAGGACTAAGGGATCTTAAATATTGAAATATTCAAGATCGGTTGATATAAAAGTATATTCTGTGGGGATAAAGATATATGAGTATGGGTCCTGGAGTGAATTAAATGTTACATTTTAAAATTTCTAACTATGGGGAATTGCCACCATAGATGATACATCTTGTCTATTTGATTGCTGTTATGGAAACATAGTTAGGGACATTGAGATTTCTTTTTTTAGTTTTCACTTTCAATGTTTTTCATTCATTAATTTTTCTGTATAAAGAAATCTCAAAAGCGGTCATAATATCCATAAGCATCAATCGCATATAGTCGGGTAAGAAAATAAACATAATAGCTATTTGCGCAAAATGGTATCACTGTGTCATAATGAATCTTCAGATTCCTTTTTAGTTTTTAAGTCATTCAAAGCATAAAGCTAGTTTTTGTAAGAAATGTTCATTTTAAGAATGTTTGTTCAAGTCTAATGGTTAGTGAGGTTGAATCAATGCTCCTTTTCGATCACAGTGACAAGAAAATTCAATGGAGATGAAAATGTTTCTAAAATGAACAAGGTTGGGTTCACACTGATGTGAATTGGATGCGGGTTTCTCCACATCCAATTCGCATGACAGGAGACTGTGACTGGCTCTCAATGGAGCCGGTTCTCACGCCTCCGGGAAGACTGCGGAGCGCAGTGGAAAAGGGTCCTTGCATCTTTAGCTCCGTTTCAGGTTTGAATTCAGCCAAAAATATGGACCTGATTTGCACCTGAAACTGAGAAGAGGAATGCACCGGACCCCTGCTGTGCCCAGCCACAGCTAGTGTGAACTCGACTCTGAGTATTTGTGTTTTTTGATCAGGAAAGTCTATTTACTCCAAAATTAAATGTTAAAAGCAAACTTTTTTTTTAAGTACTTTTGAACAACGATCATCAAGTTACTGGACATTTGTATGAACGTTGGTTCAAATATCTACTAGTGTATGGCCAGCTTTATTCATATGGTCAATTTTGGGTAGCCAGAAATACAGTCATTTGAGATTTTGTGCTTTTGCTGGACTTTTAGATAGGGAACTAATGGGAAATAATGACCACATGTAGGATTGTCAACTGATTGTATTTTCCATTACACAGAAACAATATCTAAATGGATAACCTTTGGTGGTAAAAGTTTAGGGCAGTCCATACATGTGATAATCACTGATACTTTATGTCAATTATTTGGTGATAATTAGTATGTTGAGGACCTCATATAGCAGTCACAAATCACAAATGTACAAATGCCTAAAAAAAGACACAGATAGAGAAAAGGCAAATGCAAAGACCTCTCCATGGCTGGGCAGTGTTTGCACTCACTGGCATATTTTGATTTCTGTACTCATGTTTTTGCCAAAGTGCCAGGGCCAGCCATAAAGAGCATTGATCTCTATTTCTAGACCATTTGTTTCAATAACAATCTTTCCATAGGGTTATATGTGCATTTAATGTATTTTATGCAGGCTGTTTACCTGCAAAGCCTCCCTTGTGTAGATCTCCAAATGTCCTGCCCCTGAAGACTCAGCGCTGTTGCTCAAGTAACACTCCCATAAGGGGCTATGGCGTACATGGAGTTAGGGAGGGACTGTGATTGTGCTAGGAAACCAAATTACCAAAGCAAGTTCAAAGGCACATCACTAGTGACAGTCTACAGCAGTGTCCAACCTGCGGCCCTCCAGATGTTGGACAACTACATCTCCCATGCTCCCTTGCGAGCCTCTTAGCTGACAGAGTATTATGGGAGATGTAGTTCTGCAACATCTGGAGGGCTGCAGGTTGGGCACCTCTGCTCTATAGCAAACTTTCTCAACCTCCCCCCCCCATGAAACCCCAATCATAATTTCCAAGTCTCTGGGAACCCTTACTAAAACTGAATTATTGAAGTCAATTGCTAAAATTGCAACCTTTCTATTGGTTGGCAGTAGGAAGAATGTAACTACAGTGTTGCCATCTTTACAGTCATCTAAAAAGATAATTGGTATCATGCCACTGGCTTTGCCAAGTGGCATTGGTCCTGAATAGAGTTGAGCGAACTTCTAGAAGTCCGGGTTCTGCTGGTTCGGCCGAACTTCGGGACAAAGTCCGGGTTCGGGTCCGGACAGAACCCGAACTTTGTCCCGGACCCCGAACCCCATTGAAATCAATGGAGACCCGGACTTTTAGGCACAAAAAATGCTGTAAAATAGTCCTGGAAGGTCCTAGAGGTCTGCAAAAGGAAGGAAATGTGGGTAAGGGTGGGACAAGTGACCTACAAAGAAATGGGGACAGGGAAATAACTTTAAATATTTTTAAAAAAATAAAAACATAAAAAATGCAAAAATGGAGATCATCTTCAAAATGGGTCTGAAAAGTATTAATTAACATTAGAGGCCATAGAACTGTTCTAAAATCATCTTCAAACTGTGTCAAAAAAGTATAAATAAGCCGGGAGTACCCATATCACTGTTCTGCAAAATGTGTGTATCACTTTAAATGAAACCGGAAATCAGTGCACATCTCTTCTGCACAATTATTTCAAGTCTGTGTGTCACTTTAAATCAAACCGTCAATCATTGCACATCTTTTATTCACACTTCTTTTTAAAATGTGTGTATCACTTTAAATGAAACCATCAATCATTGCACATCTCTTCTGAACAATTATTTCAAGTGTGTGTGTCACTTTAAATCAAACCGTCAATCATTGCACATCTTTTATTCACACTTCTTTTTAAAATGTGTGTATCACTTTAAATGAAACACTGATATGATATCATTGTTCTGAAAACATCTGGAAACTGTGTGTGAAGAGCGAAACCATATGCATGCTCTTCTCTATGCTGTATTTTCAAACACACTATCCAGATGTTTCAAGTGCATGTGTATGGTTTCTCCCCGGTTTTAGGTAAAGTGTTCTATTCTATTTCCAGATGTATGAATAAAAGATGTAATGTGTGAAGAACATCTGTTATGGTGTGGTGCAGAACACATGTGTGTGAATAGCAGATGTGCAATGATTGACGGTTTCATTTAAAGTGATACACACATTTTAAAAAGAAGTGTGAATAAAAGATGTGCAATGATTGACGGTTTGATTTAAAGTGACACACAGACTTGAAATAATTGTGCAGAAGAAATGTTCACTGATTTCCGGTTTCATTTAAAGTGATACACACATTTTGCAGAACAGTGATATGGGTACTCCCGGCTTATTTATACTTTTTTGACACAGTTTGAAGATGATTTTAGAACAGTTCTATGGCCTCTAATGTTAATTAATACTTTTCAGACCCATTTTGAAGATCATCTCCATTTTTGCATTTTTTATGTTTTTATTTTTTTAAAAATATTTAACGTTATTTCCCTGTCCCCATTTCTTTGTAGGTCACTTGTCCCACCCTTACCCACATTTCCTTCCTTTTGCAGACCTCTAGGACCTTCCTGGGCTTTTTTACAGCATTTTTAAGATTTTGCATTAAAATTACCAGAACCCCGGACCCGAACCCAGACTTTTTTTGAAAAGTCCGGGTCCGGGTCCGGGTCCCGGACACCCCAAAGTTCAGTACGGACCCGAACTTTACAGTCCGGGTTCGCTCAACTCTAGTCCTGAACCTTTAAGGTTAATCAGCGAGAGCTCAGGGAACCCCTTACAAACTCTGAAGGAACCCTAGGGTACCACAGAACCCTGGTTGAGAATGGCTGCTTTGTTGTCTCCTTCACTCCTCCTCTGTCAGAAGGTGGGGGGGGGAGGAGCTGGATCAGCACAGACTAATTAGACGTTCCCAGAAAAGGAAATGGCTCGGACATGCAAAGAGGGAGGGGGAACTGTAGGAGTGCTAGGGAACTGAATTATAAAAAAATATGGTTAAATATGATTTTTTTTAAACTGCTAAAAGCCTTTCCTGACAGGAAAAGAGTGACAGATGTCCTTCTTTTATCATTAGAGTCTGCTGTCCCTGATAGCCTTTTGAAGGCTTTTGCAGTCATCAGAAAGCTTCTTATTTTAGCATCCATGTATTTCTATGACTTAATGACATTTTACAGCAACAGGGGATCATTAGTGACTGGGCAAAGGTAATCTCACTGAAAATCAAAAAAGCAACACACTGAGGAAGTGACAACCAGAGCACCATGTGATTGATTGAACAAACTAATTATGTTGTAAGGTCCAAAGCAAGACAGTCATGCAAGCTTGAGACTACAAGAAATATTCAGAGACGTCTTTTTTATGTCCATTTTGCGCTTTGGCTACATTTTCCTACCGAGAAAGGTGTTTCAACAATTCACAATGCTGACTCACCTTCTATCAAATGGTGCCTGCATAGTTCTAGATCTAGCGCCACTTGGTAGAGCCAGCAACATGATGTCAATAATCTTTATAGCTGTCTGTAATAAGGGCATTCTAACTGCCACTGTAAAGCAGGGTCGTCTTTAACATTGATTGGACCCTGGGCAAACATTTTATTGCCCCACCCCCCCCCAGGATGAGCTTGGTGCAGAGTGCAGGGGTGAGGTAGGTGCTGTCAGGATCTGTGTACTTGCTCGAGTCACCTGCTGGTGGCACTGCTGTATGAAGTATCAAAGGGTGTAGTTCTGGTGGCCACCAGTGGGTGTCTACCAGCAGATGGAGTACACAGGTCATTAAGCTACACCTGATGGGGCTGCTGGGACTATATAAGCCCGCCTTCCACCCAGTCCCAGTGCTTCAGCATTTTCTCTGCAAGCCATTCCCTGCCTGAGCCTGACCTGTTCTGTTCTATGTTTTGGACCTGTCCTGATCCACGTTCCAGACCTGACCTGATCTGTGTCCCCACCTGGAGTTCTGTCCCCCTGGAACCTGCTCCCTGCTCCCTCCTTCACCATTCAGCCCTCGGTATTTTCCTCCCTGTTCTCTTCATTTGATATCTGCCTTGCATTTGTATTTGACCACCGGTGGTCTTGATGTGGGAAACTATGAAGTATGTCGTCACGGTGGTCGTCCACTGAGCTCGTTCATGTGTCTAGGACTGTCAAGGGGGGAGAATTCCTCACCGGAGACCTGTGAGGTAAGACTATAATTGGACCGTCAGGTATGTC
>BLSH010271277.1:524634-538572 GCA_018402905.1 Glandirana rugosa | reverse complement strand
TCTCGGAACGTGAGACGTGGGTGGAGTGAGACGTGGGTAGACTGGAGTGGGACGGGGCAGAGTGCAGGGGTGAGGTGGGTGCAGGGTGAGGTGGGTGCAGAGTGCAGGGGTGAGGTGGGTGCAGGGTGCAAGGTGAGGTGGGTTCAGAGTGTAGGGTGAGGTCAGGTGGGTGCAGAGTGAGGTGGGTGCAGAGTGCAAGGCTCTCCCCCCCAGATTCCAGTACACAGCTCCACGCTCCCCCAGAAAGCCCCCATCACACCCCCACCCCCCCCCCACACACACACACACATACTCCCAAGGATTCCTACAGAGTTTACCTCTGTCTACTCACAGCATGAGGTTGTCGGATGTTCGTGCAGCCTGCCAATCCCCGAGGCGGCTTCCCCGTTCAGATTCCCCGCCCCCTTCCTCCTCTGCTCTCATGTGTGTAGCTCAGAACGGCCGCTGGGAGAGGAGAGGAGCGCTGTCACTTAGAAATACAGAAGCAGTGCTTCTGTATGTGACAGCAGTGAGCCGCCAGAATTGCGATCGGCACTGGAGGGGGCCGAACTCAGGCGGGCAGATCGGGGCTCAAGGGGTGGGCACCTTCCCCTTTCCCTTTTGCCCTGCGTTAAAGACGGCCCTGCTGTAAATTCTTCACAATGACTATCAATGTAAGGCAGTGGTGTATTTAGGTTTTGTGATTCCCTAGGCCTGACTAAACTCGTGCACCCCCTAATTTAAATATGATCTATCCCTTCCTGTCAAGGCCACACCCCATCCTATTTAAGACCTGCCCTATCATCTGTAAACCCCACCCCTTTCTATTTAGGCTCCACTATTTCCTCTTCATGACCTATTTGCCTCCTAGTGCCTGCCCCTAGGCCCAGTCATTTATGGGGTTTGTATTTTTTAAAAATATTTTACAAGTAATGGCGGCGATCTGCATTTTTATCAGGACTGCGATATAGCAGCTGACATGCCGGACCATTTTGACACTTTTTTTGGGACCATTGGCATTTATATAGTGATCAGTGTTATGAAAATGCATTGATTACTGTGTAAATGCCATTGACAGTGAAGGGGTTAACCTGCAGGGGGCACTCTAAGGGGTTAACTGTGTTACCTCAGTGTGTTCTAACTGTATGGGGGCTGAGCTGGCTGGGGGAGGGGAGTGATCATGGCTCCCATATACAGGAAGCCTGTGATCACATCCTTTACTCCTCTGTAAGAAAGGAGATCCGTGTTTACTTACACTGACTCCCATTCTGTCACTCGGGGGGTGATCACAGGTAACTGGTGGACATTGAGTCCGCCGTACTGGCCCCCCCGGGAGCACAGTGGCGGCACGCGCGCGCTCACAATACTTGTTCTCGTGGCCGCCGTCAGATGACAGCGTTTCGCGATAATGAGCCAAGTTGCCGCCATCAAGCTGGGCGAGCGGTCGGCAACTGGTTAATGTCTAAACCACCGGCAACAAAAGTGAGTACACACCTAAGTGAAAATGTCCAAATTGGGCCCAGTTAGCCATTTTTCCTCCCCGATGTCATGTGACTCCTTAGTGTTTACAAGGTCTCAGGTGTGAATGGGGAGCAGGTGTGTTAAATTTGGTGTTATCGCTCTCACTCTCTCATTCTGGTCACTGGATGTTCAACATGACACCTCATGGCAAAGAACTCTCCGAGGATCTGAAAAAAGAATTGTTGCTCTACATAAAGATGGCCTGGGCTATAAGAAGATTCCTAAGACCCTGAAACTGATCTGCAGCAGGGTGGCCAAGACCATACAGCAGTTTAACAGGACAGGTTCCACTCAGAACAGGCCTCACCATGGTCAACCAAAGAAGTTGAGTGCACGTGCTCATATCCAGAGGTTGTTTTTGGGAAATGGACGTGTTAGTGCTGCCAGCATTGCTACAGAGGTTGAAGGGGTGGGGGTCAGCCTGTCAGTACTCAGGCCATACGCCGCACACTGCATCAAATTGGTCTGCATGGCTGTTGTCCCAGAAGGAAGCCTCTTCTAAAGATGATGCAGAAGAAAGCCCGCAAACAGTTTGATGAAGACAAGCAGACTAAGGACATGGATTACTGGAACCATGTCCTGTGGTCTGATGATAAACGTATCTGGTTCAGATGGTGTCAAGCATGTGTGGTGGCAACCAGGTGAGGAGTACTGAAGAGAGATGGTAGCTTAAGGTGAGATGTGAGACCGGCTGATCCCAATGATGAATTGCTGAGTTAGATGAGGTGCACGCCCTGTCACTGCAGCAGTGAAACTGCAAGAAGAAAATCCGGAACGGCCGCACTCTTCATCAAAATATGTGCAATTCGTTTATTGGATAAAAAGCATTAGAAAGGATACAATCCACAGGGGGAAGGGGGACATGGGTGAAGCGTTTCACACTACGAGAGAGAGTGCTTTGTCAAAACTATACGATACCATGGATTACTGGAACCATGTCCTGTGGTCTGATGAGACCAACATAAACTTATTTGGATGGTGTCAAGCGTGTGTGGCGGCAACCAGGTGAGGAGTACAAAGACAAGTGTGTCTTGCCTACAGTCAACCAAGGTGGTGGGAGTGTCATGGTCTGGGGCTGCATGAGTGCTGCCGGCACTGGGTAGCTACAGTTCAGAGAGGCAGAGCATGATCCCCTTCCTGTGGAGACTGGGCCGCAGGGCAGTATTCCAACATTATAACAACCCAAACACACCTTCAAGACAACCACTGCCTTGCTAAAGAAGCTGAGGGTAAAGGTGATGAACTGGCCAAGCATGTCTCCAGACCTAAATCCTATTGAGCATCTGTGGGGCATCCTCAAACGGAAGGTGGAGGAGCGCAAGGTCTCTAACATCCACCTGCCCTGTGATGTCGTCATGGAGGAGAAGAAGAGGACTCCAGTGGCAATTTGTGAAACTCTGATGAACTCCATGCCCAAGAGGGTTAAGGCAGTGCTGGAAAATAATGGTGGCCGTACAAAATATTGACACTTTGAGCCCAATTTGGACATTCTCATTTAGGGGTGTACTCAGTTTTGTTGCCAGTAGTTTAGACATTAATGGCTGGGTGTTGAGTTATTTTGAGGGACAGAAAATGTACACTGTTATACAAACTGTTCACTCACTGCTTTACATTATAACAAAGTGTAATTTCTTCAGTGTTGTCACATGAAAAGAAGGAATAAAATATTTACAAAAATGTGAGGGGTGTACTCACTTTTGTGAGATACTGTATATAGTATTCCCCTTTGCTCTTCCCCAGAACCAACATAAAATGTTATTTAGGGAGGTGGGGGGAGGTATGGGGGAGCTGTGCCAGCACAAAGAGTAATTAGACACTCCCTGTGCACCTGTGACAGGCACCTCGGACAGTGCTGCTTTGTCTTTCAGCCTTCCCTGTATTCTATATCCTGATGCCAGTTGCTGACCTGGCTTGTCTAACCACTCTCTGAACTCTGCCTGCACCAACCCTGCTTTGTCCTTGATTGCCGCTTCTGTCTGC
The DNA here is from genome assembly GCA_018402905.1 of Glandirana rugosa. NCBI lineage: Eukaryota > Metazoa > Chordata > Amphibia > Anura > Ranidae > Glandirana > Glandirana rugosa. The sequence continues at coordinate 535,092 of BLSH010271277.1, read as the reverse complement.
TCCATTTGCTTCTCTTCCACCGATTGGCTCCTGACTTGTACCCAGGCCACGCACTTGCCTGCTCCTGTGTACTTGATCTGTCCTGCCGGTATAAGACCCGACTTGCCTGGATCTGCTTCCTGACACATCCTGCTGTACCTGCTGTTCTACAGTCTGCTACCAGTGCATGCCTCACCTGCCCACTGTAGCCAGTGCCAGCCTACATCAGTCTGCCATCCACCAGCTGTCTACCAGCCTGTCTGCGTCACTGAAGTTTGCCGATGACCTCTCCTGCCTGGCATGGATGCTACTGGCAAGACCTACAGGCACTCGTGCCATTTTGCACTCCTTTGCCTTCTGTTCTCACTATTAGGGGCCCCGAGTCATAGGTGTGCAGCCATGCCCCCGTAGGAGTTGCTGGAAGTAATGGTTCCACCTGCCACACTGCCCTCAATCACCTTTTTCCACACATTCGGAGTTACAAGAATAGGCCGGTTCTTTGTTTTGTTGTTTTATTAGGGGATTAAACTTGGATGGGGAAAGGGATAATTATGGGATGCCCATAGGATTAACAGTTCTTTCAGGAGACCTTCTATCTCTTGTATATACACTTCTCCTCTTCCTCCAGCACAATCTTGCTTCTCAGTTACTTCCTCTTGCTCTCTCCTGCACAAACTTCTTTGACCTAGCTAGCACATGGTGAGGCCTGCTCTCAATTAGCACAGTCTCTGAACCGCCCTTTGCAGGCAGGGACCGCAGGCTCCTATAGTGTAGAAAAAGTTAGTTGAAAGTGCTAGCTAGCCTGGATGGACTACTGCTCCCAGCCTATCCTCTTCCAGGCCCAGCCAGCCCTCCCAGCTGCAACGGCCTTCTCCACTGCCACAGTGACACAACAATCCCAACTATGTGGCTCACGGCCAAAATTAAAAAGTTATAAATGATAAGAAAAGAGCATTTAAAAAATATAAAAATTAAGGAACACTATCATCTTTTAAATGTTACAAAGAATATAACAGAATATGTAAAAAGGAAATCAAGGATGTAAAAATTCAAAACAAACGACAGATTGCAAAAGATAGTAGGACAAACCCCCAAAAATTCTTCAAATATATTAATAGTAAAAAGGTCAGGTCGGAGCATGTAGGCCCTTTACAAAATAATCTAGAGTGGGTGACTGGGGACAAAGAGAAGGCAAACTTATTAAATACATTCTTCAGCTCCGGTTATAAAAAGGAGCATGGGGGAGCTCATGTCCATGATGGGGGTGGTAGTGACACAGCCCCAGATGATTCACAATGGCTCAAAAGTGAAATGGTCCAGAAGTATTTAGACAGAATAAAGGTAGATAAAGCACCTGGACCAGAGGGCATCCATCCACTGATCCTAAAAGAATTGAGCTTTGTCATTTCAAAGCCATTGTATCTAATTTTTAGGGACTCCTTAATGACTGGAATACTACCACTGGATTAGCGTAGGGCCAATGTGGTACCCATATTTAAAAAGGGATCAAAGTTTTTACCAAGTAACTATAGACCTGTTAGTTTAACTTCTATAGCTGGGAAGATACTGGAGAGTTTAATAAAAGACCACATAGACGAGTTCTTGTTGGAAAAAAATGTTTTAAGCAACAGACAGCATGGATTCATGAAAGAAAGAAGTTTGCAAACAAACCTGGTTTCTTTTTATGAGGAGGTAAGTAAAACCTTGGACAGAGGGGTGGCTGTGGGCGTGGTATACTTAAATTTTGCAAAAGCGTTTGACACCGTTCCCCACACACGGCTAATGTGTAAGGTAAAGTCTACAGGCTTGGAAAGATCAGTTTGTAAATGGATAGAAAACTGGCTAAAAGAACGAAATCAGAGAGTAGTTAATGATTCTTACTCTGAATGGTCTAAGGTTATCAGTGGTGTACCCCAAGGTTCAGTGTTGGGACGCTTACTTTTCAATATATTTATAAATGATATAAGGTCAGGGATTAAAAGTACAATTTCAGTGTTTGCAGATGACATCAAGCTTTGCAGTGGAATAACGTCCTTACAGGATGTATCCAACTTACAAGCCGACCTCAATGCACTGTTTAATTGGGCGACTATGTGGCAAATGAGGTTTTATGTTGATAAATGTAAAGTTATGCATTTGGGGGCTAAGAATATGCATGCATCGTACATACTAGGGGGAGTTCAACTGGGGGAAAACATAGTGTAGAAGGATCTTGGGGTTTTGGTAGATCATAAGCTTAATAATGGCATGCAATGCCAAGCTGCGGTTTCCAAAGAAAGCAAAATCCTTTCTTGTATTAACAGAGGTATGGACTCCAGAGATAGAGACATAATTTTGTCCCCCTGCACAAATCATTAGTAAGACCTCATCTGGAATATGCAGTTCAGTTTTGGGCACCAATTCTCAAAAAAGGATAAAGTGCAGAGAAGGGCAACCAAACTAGTCACCCCCTCCCTCAAGGCCCCGACAACTTCAGTGCTCCATCTCCATCTCTTCCACCCGAACTCTCCTCTGTGGCTGGGCTGGCCCCAGGTATTTGAGAAGGCCTTCCCCCTACCAATCCAGGTTTGGGATTGGTCAGGGCTTCCCAAACACCTCAGGCAGGTCGGCCCTCTTCCACACCCTTCCTTCTAGAACCCTCTAGAAGCAAAGGGGCGGTAAATGCCACCACCTGTGAATTATCAACCACTCCCTGAGCCACTCCCAGCCCAGAATCAAGACAATCAGGCCTGACTTCCAGTCAGACCCAATTAAGTTCACCTCACCTACCACAAAAATCTATCGCCTAGCACCTACCTAGGGGTGGAGGGTGCTACAGGTGTAAGAGAGGCCTTTCTCAACATTTCAGGCTCAAGGCTGCTGCTAGGTATGTGATATTCCCAGAAGAATAGAATGCTGTGGCTGTGCTAAGGAATCAAATTCCCTAGCAAGTTCAAATAGTTGAGGAAAGTGCAAAAATTAGCACTGGACCCGTATAGTTATTTTCAGTGGCGGCTGGTGTTTTTTTCTTGTGGGGGGGCTGTTTGCTCCACCGGGAGGACAGTCGGGACATCAAAGTCTGGCACTTACCCCATCTAGATAGCAGGCAGGCAGGCAGTGTGTCTGGTGAGCGACAACTTTCTTACTCCTCCTGTGGTGTGTATCACGTCGGCTTCCGCCCTGCATCCCCCTCCTCTTCCCCCTAGGCGTTCAATAGGCTCGCCTGACCTTTCAGACAATCTGGAAACGGGTAACAGACCCACGCTTCCTGATTGGGGGAGAGGCGAGTCAGTGTTAGAAAAGCGAATATTAATTTGCTTTTCTAACACACCTGTGTGGGCTCCGAGTGCAATGCTTTGCGCCGCGACTCCACCCTATTTTGAAGCCTATTAGAGCCTGTGGCTCTAATTGGGTGCTTCATAAAAATACCCCCCACCACTGAAATTCATGCGCCCCAGCGTCCTGAAAGGGGCCAGAATAAGGGGTGGCTGCTTCATGCTATGCATGAATCTATCCATTATTCATATGGGGGGGGCGTGGATAGAGGGGGCGCCCTTAATGGAGGGGCCGCCGCTGGTTATCTTTCTGATATTACTATTTTAAAGTATGTAAATGATCTGGTTCCTGAGCATGCAGCTTCTACACCCCAAAGGATCTCCATGGTCTCCTTGGCTTGCAGTATTATGTGACAAAAATGGAAACTGAAATGCCACATCACTGCTAAGTGGGCCAGATATAACATGATTCTAATAAAAGTCAGGGGAACAATCTAAAAAGTATCCAGTGCATTTCAGGGGTCCAAAAAATCCCCCCTGATTGGCAACAATGAGACTAGATTAGCAGTGAGCTGGACCTTTAAACAAGCACAGGCCTTGTCAGCAGCTGGTTTATAACGGGGTCTCTATAGGGAAACGAGTGTGAAGGTAGATGGGAGGTTTCAAAGTAAAGTTTCCATTAACGCTTTGACAAACCATGTGAAGCAATGTAGGATGATCTTTGAAAAGTCCTACACCAAATGAATGTGGATAAAAAATTATGAAAAATAAGGTTAACTATGATTTTCCTTCTGCTAAACACAATTCTTGACATGAAAGTAGTTGTAGTCATTAGAGTCAGCTGTCCCTAACAGCCTTTTGGAGGCTTTTCCAGTCGCCAGAAAGCTTCTTATTTTAGCATCTGTGTATTTCTATGACTTAATGGCAATTTACAGCAATAGGGGATCATTAGTGACCGGGCAATGATAATCTCATTGCAAATCAAAAAAAAAACAACACACTGCATTAGTGACAACCAGAGCTCCATGTGATTTATTGAAGAAATGAATCATGTCGTAATGTCCAAAGCAAGACAGTCGTGCAAGCTTGATAAATCAAGAAATAAGAGGGGATTGTTGTTTTATGTCCATTATGTTTGATGAAAGGGTATCTCCACTTTTGTGGGGAAAAAATAGCAAATAAAGAGCAAATAATATAGCGTGTTCAATTGCGATACAAGTCATATTGTAATTGCATGCTATTAAAAATGACCTTTCCTTTTCAATCTGCAGCTGCTGTACTTTTCTGAGATAGACATGCCCGGAACCGAGAAGGAACAGAGTCGGTGCAGGACAGGGTGGAAAGGAACCGGACAGCAAGGGGTTAAGCAGGTCTGGGGGGGTTGGTCAGAGCTTGCAAGGAGAGGCTGGGCTCACTGGACAGGGGTGGGGATTAACAGGGAGTATAGTTTCCCGGAAGGGGTGGTTTTAGTCCTCTTGCAGGGAAGGAACCTGACGGAAGAACATCCCTCCCTCCCACCCTGTTTATATCATCGTTTGGTGGTATGGGGGGGGTTTGTTGTTACAGTGGTATGGCGGTTGGGGTCCTTGACGGATGTCTAATTATGGCTATTGGGAAAACAGTGGGGACCCATCTGGGGTATGGAGTCCTCGGGTGTGTAGCGTACAACGCATATTGCTCAAGACCGGTGGGTGTTTGAGGTCAGCTGGGTTAGGCTCCAAGGCGGTGTTTTATGGCTGGGGTCACAACTTAGCTATCTGGTACCTCAGACACAAAAAGTTTGGGTTATATGGCACCGTCAGGGACCTCAAACTTTTGTTTTGGCTATTGTGATTATGTTATGATATTGTCATATGTAAAGAAAATGTATGTTTAATAAAAGGCCGAGTTTTTGGCCATTTTACTCCAATTATGGTTGTAGGGTGTTTATTTTAATGTAAGGGGGGCAGGTTAGTTGAGGTTAGCTCTTACCTACCCTAGTCATGCATTGCAATATGGCTACCTGGAGGTGTTCTGTACATAGAATGTGTACTGACCGCTCCCTAGAAACATCATTTTCTGCTTGTGTGATTGGCTCAACAGTTTTCCCAGAAGTCTGCCTAAGATACAAGTCAGATTTCAGGCATCCCCTGCAACAAAAATGTCATTTTTGGAGAGATACTTTTGATATGAGCAAGTCTAAAGGGATGCAGGCACAGTAGGTTTCCTCATTAGTGCTCTCCAGCTGCACACCTGACAGCTAATTATGAAACCACTCCCATTAGACCCACTCAGTACAGAGGCACAGACAAACACAGAGGGATTTCTTCAGAATAACAAAAGGTAGGAATCTGCATCAAAGGTTGTTATAATGCTTGCAAAGAACATAGATCACCCAGAGGAAAATGTTTTTTCTCAACAAAAATGTGGTTATGCTTTAAATGTTCCTGCAGTAAAAGGTGTTTCAACCAAACACATCAAATATCACCTCTGACCCTTCACAGGTTCTCTTTTGTTAAAGTGCTTGTAAAATCAGAAGGTTTTATCTTTATGCACTCTATGCATTAAGATGAAAAACCTTCTGTGTGCAGCAGCCCCCCTCAGCCCCTCTAATACTTACCTGACCTTAATCTCTATCCAATGATGTTGCACGAGAGTCTTGGCTGTCCCTCCTCATTGGCTGAGACAGTAATGGGGAGCCATTGGCTCCAGCTGCAGCCAATCAAAGTCAGTGAGTCAATGAGGAGAGAGAGGGAAGGGGGCCCGAGCCATGGCTCTGTGTCTGAATGGAAACACAGAGCAGCGGCTCGGCTCTGGGGCTCCCATAGCAAGCTGCTTATTGTGGGGGCACCAGGCAGAAGAGAGGGGCCAGGCGCACAGGTGAGGGACCTGAGAAGAGGAGAATCTGGGCTGCTCTGTGCAAAACCACTACACAGAGCAGGTAAGTATAACATGTTTGTTATTTTTAAGAAAAAAAAACAAAAAAAAACGAAGACTTTAATATCACTTTAAAAGCCAGTTAAAGAGGTTATAAACCCCCCTCTGTAAGCTGTACGCCTAGAATAAGGTACTGTAAATATCTCCTCGTGCACCATTTAGGAGATACTTACTGTATACTGCGCCTGTGATCTCATCGGCGCATGCGCTGTGAAGAAATGGACCCCATGCCGTTTCTTGTGTAGGAGTGACATCTCACGGCTCCGGACAGTCACAGAGCTGGAGTCCGCGGGCCCGGAAGGAAGAGGGGCGATAATGGATGCAGTCTGCAGCGGGGACGGCGCAGTGTCAAATAATGTGCTAGCATGTGATGCATACTAGCACATTATGATTTTGCTTTACAGGGGAAAAAAGGAAGAAAAACCCATTAGGGTGATACTTACCTGCTATGTGTAATGGTTTTGCACAGAGCAGCCCCGATCCTCCTCTTCTCAGGTACCTCTTCTTTGATCCTGGCTCCTTCATCCTGTTCAGTGCCCCCACAGCAAGCAGCTTCCTATGAGGGCACCCAAGCCAAGTCACTGCTCCCTGTGTCCAGACATGGAGCCCAGACCCTGCCCCGCACCCTCGCTCTTTTGATTGGCTAGCTGGCTTTGATTGACAGCTGCGGCATCCAATTGCGCTGCTGCTGTGTCTCAACCAATCAGGGAGGGAGAATTTCGGACGGCTGAGACACTCGTGGACATTGCTGGACAGAGAGGGACCTCTGGTAAGTGCTAGGGGACTGAGGGGGGCTGGAGCACACAGACTGCTTTTTATCTTAATGCATTGAATGCAGTAAGAAAAAAAAAAAAATCTTCTGCCTTTACAACCACTTTAACACTGCACTAGCTCTTTGCTACAGTGTTGCCAACCGCCAATAAATTTACTGACAGTTTGTAAAATTCAGTGATTTTTTACAATTGTCTATAAATATCAGGGTCTAATAGTTTGTCATGCTGTGCTGACTTCTTAAGTGTAAACCGGGCAAACTATATGATATGGGTATTGTCAGTGTTTCCATGTTGTGTTTAAATATCAATTGTCTTAGTTTTTAATAGGAGTTCAGTTATTTTTCAGATTGCCAGTAAAAAATGTGCTCTGCCAGTAAATTTTCCATGTTTTGCCAGTAAAAAATGCTGCGGGAGGTTGGCAACACTGCTTTGCTATATGTTCTTGTTATTCAGTTCCTGACACACATCTTGATCTTGTTACTGGCCCAGCTTCCCCTCAGATCTTGCTCCTTATCTGCTTATGTTTACTGTTTGCCTCCACTCCGTAGTGGTATCCTCAATGGGTGCAATATGTGCTCTCACACACAGCACCAAGTGAGGATTCCTGGGAAAAGATCTGGCCGGTAATCTCTGCCCCCCTCCTCAATGCGGTCATTGTTAGGACCGCCGGCATCCTAGCAATCAATGACATAATTTGCAGGCCACCCCTCAGCTCCGCCCCCATCTTCGGCTCCCGATCCCGCCTCTCAGTGGCCCTGATGCTGGCTCTCAGTGGCCCCAATGCTGGCTCTCAGCAGTTCCGATCCCGCCTCTCAGCAGCCCTGATCCCGTCTGCCAGTGGCCCCGATGCCGGCTCTCAGCGACCTTGATGTCGACTCTCAGCGGCCCCAATGCCAGCTCTCAGCAGCCCGATCCCGCCTCTCAGCGGCCTTGATGTTGGCTCTCAGCAGTCCCGATGCCGGCTCTCAGCGACCCGATCCTTCTTCTTAGTGGCCTTGATGTCGGCTCTCAGTGGCCTTGATGTCAGCTCTCAGTGGTCCTGATGCTGGCTCTCAGCGGCCCCCGATCCCTCCTCTTAGTGTCCCAAATGCCAGCTCTCAGCAGCCCGATCCCGCCTCTCAGTGGCCTTGATGTTGGCTCTCAGCAGTCCTGATGCCGGCTTTCAGCGGCCCGATCCTGCCTCTCAGCGGTCCCGATGCCGGCTCTCAGCGGCCCGATCCCGCCTCTCAGCAACCTTGATGACAGCTCTCAGTGACCTTGATGTCAGCTCTCAGTGGCCCCAATGCCAGCTCTCAGCAGTTCCGATCCCGCCTCTCAGCAGCCCTGATCCCGTCTGCCAGTGGCCCCGATGCCGGCTCTCAGCGACCTTGATGTCGACTCTTAGCGGCCCCGATGCCAGCTCTCAGCAGCCCGATCCCGCCTCTCAGCGGCCTTGATGTTGGCTCTCAGCAGTCCCGATGCCGGCTCTCAGCAGCTAGATCCCGCCTCTCAGCGGCCTTGATGCTGGCTCTCAGCGACCCGATCCCGCTTCTCAGTGGCCTTGATGTCGGCTCTCAGTGGCCTTGATGTCAGCTCTCAGTGGTCGTGATGCCGGCTCTCAGCGGCCCCCGATCCTGCCTCTCAGCGGCCTTGATGTTGGCTCTCAGCAGTCCTGATTCCGGCTTTCAGCGGTCCGATCCTGCCTCTCAGCAGTCCCGATGCCGGCTCTCAGCGGCCCGATCCCGCCTCTCAGCAACCTTGATGACGGCTCTCAGTGACCTTGATGTCAGCTCTCAGTGGCCCCAAAGCCGGCTCTCAGCAGTTCCGATCCCGCCTCTCAGCAGCCCTGATCCCGTCTGCCAGTGGCCCCGATGCCAGCTCTCAGCGACCTTGATGTCGACTCTTAGTGGCCCCGATGCCAGCTCTCAGCAGCCCGATCCCGCCTCTCAGCGGCCTTGATGTTGGCTCTCAGCAGTCCCGATGCCGGCTCTCAGCAGCTAGATCCCACCTCTCAGCGGCCTTGATGCTGGCTCTCAGCGACCCGATCCCGCTTCTCAGTGGCCTTGATGTCGGCTCTCGGTGGCCTTGATGTCAGCTCTCAGTGGTCCTGATGCTGGCTCTCAGCGGCCCCTGATCCCTCCTCTCAGCGGCACCAATGCCAGCTCTCAGTAGCGCGATCCTGCCTCTCAGCGGCCTTGATGTTGGCTCTCAGCAGTCCTGATACCGGCTTTCAGCGGCCCCCGCTCTCACCTCTAAGCGGCCCCAAAGCTGGGCTCTCAGCAGCCCGATCCCCCCTCTCAGTGGCCCCGATGCCAGCTCTCAGTGGCCTTGATGGCGGCTCTCAGCGTTCCCGATGCCAGCTCTAAGTGGCCCTGATCCCGCCTCTTAGCGGTCTCAATGCCGGCTCTCAGCGACCCCGATCCCTCCTCTCAGCGGCCTTGATGTCAGCTCTCAGTGGTCCTGATGCCGGCTTTCAGCGGCCCCCGGTCCCGCCTCTCAGCGGCCCCGATGCTGGCTCTCAGCAGCCCGATGCCGGCTCTTAGCTGCCCTGATCCCACCTCTCAGTGGCCCCAATTATGGCTCTTAGCTGCCCTGATCCCGCCCCAGCGATCCCGATGCTGACCCTCAGCAGACCCCATGCCAGCCCCGATCCTGCCTCTCAGGAGCTAGTAAAAGCTAAGAGGAACTCCACTTCACCTGCATCTGTGTGTTTGCGCTAGACACCCAGGGGGGACATGGCCCACATTTGCTGGTGGGTGCCGGTGCCACAACTGCCCACATTGCTGCTTAATTGGGGATGCCGGAGATGTCTTCTTTCCCGCCTGTCAGAACTGTAGCATGGAGCAGAGTGAAGTGCTGTGAAACTCCTCCTCGACTCCATGCTACAGTCCTGACACTCGGTTTTGTCAGAAGCACTGTGCTTAAAAAAGCACAGGGATAAATATAAATCTGTCTGTGAGAGAGTTGGGGGGAGGGGGAATAGTAAGAGAGGAGGGGGGATTGGTGAGAGAGCGGGGGGGGCACTAGTAAGAGAGGAGGGGGGATTGGTGAGAGAGCTGGGGGGGCACTAGTAAGAGAGGAGGGGGATTGGTGAGAGAGCTGGGGGGGGGCACTAGTAAGAGAGGAGAGGGAAATTGGTGAGAGAGCTGGGTGGATAGAAGAGAGTGATTGACATACAATAATATATCACTTACTTACCTCTAATCCGTCCATCAATCACATCACACGTCAGTCAGTCACATCACATATATTATGTAACGTCTTATATATCACGTCAGTCACATCATATATACATCACGACAGGGGAACTCCCAGCATACTATTCAGGTAAGGGGGAACCAAAAGGGCTGAGACTCCTAGGAGGTGGTTTATCACATAATGTGAACGTTTATTAACTGTTATCTGAAGGTTACGTGTGTGTGTCATGAAATGACATAAAAACGTTTAAGACACACGTTCTCACTCGTGTCCTCTCGTTTCCTTACTGATAACATACAGTTAGTGAGAGAAGATAGGTGGGTCGAGAGAGTGGTTAAAGGGAGAGGAGAGAATGATCA
>BLSH010271277.1:507502-524624 GCA_018402905.1 Glandirana rugosa | reverse complement strand
CCCCCCCCCCCCCCCCCCCCCCCCCCCCCCCCCCCCCCCCCCCCCCCCCCCCCCCCCCCCCCCCCCCCCCCCACTAGTAAGAGAGGAGAGGGAAATTGGTGAGAGAGCTGGGTGGATAGAAGAGAGTGATTGACATACAATAGTCATTCCTTTGCTCTCCTGTGCTCACTCTTGCACACAGAATTTGCAAAAATACAGTAAAGTACTGTGTGTGTGCATTGGAAGTCTATTGTCAATTATTTGCAAGTGTAATACACTATTTGGTGGAGGATCCTCAGAGTCGGGAAAACCAAGGGGGAATGGACTTATCATACGACCCTCAAGGGGACAGCACTACATATATACTACACTGACTGCACTATATATTCTGCAATGTATTATATACACTACACTGACTGACTGCACACTACACTAACTACCTGCCTAATCTCCATTCATTCACTATATACATCCGCCCTGTAAGCAGCAGCCTTATATAGTGTGGGGCGTGGACTTGCCATGCCTTTGGCCAATCGTGGCTCTTACAGCACATTGCGCTGTGATTGGCCAAAGCACACAAGTCATATGCATGCTTTGGCCAATCAGCAGCCGTCAATGCACTGTGATCTCGCAGTGCATTATGGGGGGCTTCGGAGCGGGCGAACTTTCCGCGAGCGCCCCATTTGTTTGTTTGTTCTAAGAACAAACGGACATCAAGCCCATCCCTAATTGCTAGAGAGTTTGTTTTTATTTTTTTCTTGGGAGGGTGCATGTGACAGGCACAGGGCCAATCAGCACTGTTCAGACAGAGGGTCAGGGATCCTACAGCCTCATAGAACAATCAGGGGAGAATGAAAACTCCTCCTACAAGCGTTAACCAGACACTGATAGAAGTCACAAGACTGCTATATACTGCTGATGAGAAAAGGTATTTAGCAGTTTATATTTACTAAAATAACTGCATTTCCATGTTCTGTGTACTGTGGGAGACCAGATATAGTGAATGCAGGGTCCTGGCTTTAGTAGCACTTAAAAGGGTAACTCCACTTTCATGGGGGAAAAAAAAAAGCAAATAAAAAAATAATAATATAGCATATACAATTGCGACACAAATCATATTGCAATTGATTGTTATTAAAAATGACCTTTCCTTTTCAATCTGCAGCTCTATAATGTTCTGTAAAGTGCAATGCAATCTGGCTACCTGGAAGTGTCCTGTATACAGAATGTGTACAGAATGCCCCCCAGAAACCTAATTTCCTGCTTGTGTGATTGGCTCACTGATTTTCCCATAAGTCTACACTAAGATACAAGTCAGATTTCAGGCATCCCCTGCAACAAAAATGCCATTTTTGGTGAGATGCTCCCAATAGGAAATCATATCTAAAGGGATGCAGACCCCGCCACTTTCCTCATTAGAGCCCTGCAGGTGCAGCAGCTGATTAATAATTATGAAATTAAGCCTTACTTTGGCTGGCTATGTGCGAATTGCCAATTTGTTGTTTTTATAATAAATGTACAATACTTATTACACTCAGATCGCTCCCTCTGCTATTTTTATGTATAGTTTTTCTTATCTCTGCATCTACATTTTGCTACTTTACTATTCATGATGAATTTGCCACTAAATGTAACCTCTGATTATGTATTTATTCTTAATACATACTTTTAACATATTTGTTTAGCCTGATTTATCTTAACGTGATTGTAAACGATCACCTTGTAAAACAACCCATTCAGTTTAAAATGGAAATGAAAGACAAAACATTTTTGTATAGACATAAAAAACATTATAAATACATTGTCCCCTTTTTAAAGTGATCACATTCCCTCTGTTCTCAGCAGCATGTGAGCTGGGGAGGAGAAGCGGCAGCACACTGAGCTTCCCAGTGAATGGCTGTGCATCGGGGGGGGGGGGGGGGGTGTCAGGACAAGTCTGATCATTGGAGGAGAGTACACTGAGTTCCCAGCATAGCTAGAGAACTGACCACAGTGTGCTATCCTGATTAGTGTGCTCAGTTTTCAATAGAAAAGTAGAGGGACTGGCAGGAACACCAAGAATTTCACATAAATAAAGGAAGCAATAAGAAGAGAAGAGAAGACTTCCTCATACAAGTACATGATACAGCAGTCAAATATCAGGAATATGAAGTGTTGGGGTAACAAATGCTTTAACAGTAATCACACAAAACTTGAATATCACTGGGTTAACTAAAGGCATATAAATAAAGAAAAACAGCTTTAGTGGAAAATGTAACAGTAGTATACATGTTATTCCATTCCCTAAAGCCATTTATTGGGCAATCTTTACTTGTCATGTAATGGGGATGGGGGCCATGCAAACCTGGAGTTAGGCTTTAAATGTTGTTTTATAGCAGTGCCATAAGCCCATAGCAGCCATCTGTCTGGGCCATGTACACTATATTACCAAAAGTATTGGGACACCTGTCTTTACACGCACATGAACTTTAATGGCATCCCAGTCTTAGTCCGTAGGGTTCAGTATTAAGTTGGCCCACCCTTTGCAGCTATAACAGCTTCAACTCTTCTGGGAAGGCTGTCCACAAGGTTTAGCAGTGTCTATGGGAATGTTTGTCCATTTTTCCAGAAGTGCATTTGTGAGTTCAGGCACTGATGTGGACAAGAAGACCTGGCTCGCGGTCTCCACTATAATTCATGCCAAAGGTATTCTATTGGGTTGAGGTCAGGACTCTGTGCAGGCCAGTCAAGTTCCTCCACCCCAAACTCACTCATCCATGTCTTTATGGACCTTGCTTTGTGCACTGGTGTGTAGTCATGTTGGAACAGATAGGGAACCTCCCCAAACTGTTCCCACAAAGTTGGGAGCATGAAATTGTCCAAAATATCTTGGTATGCTGACGCCTTAAGAGTTCCCTTCACTGGAACTAAGGGGCCAAACCCAACCCCTGAAAAACAACCCCACACCATAATCCCTCATCTACCAAATTATTTGGACCAGTGCACAAAGCAAGGCCCATAAAGACATGGATGAGTGATATTGGGGTGGAGGAACTTGAATGGCCTGCACAGAGCCCTGACCTCATCCCGATAGAACACCTTTGGGATGAATTAGAGCGGAGACTGCGAGCCAGGCCTTCTCATCCAACATCAATGCCTGACCTCACAAATGGGCTTCTGGAAGAACGGTCAAACATTCCCATTGACACTCCTAAACCTTATACCATCCGTTTTTACTGGAGTTAGTGACTTCCAGGTTGCTGGTGTTTTGTCTGCTATATCGGGAGCTGTGATGCGCCAATAGCGCCCCTCCTCCTCACCCCTCCATCCCCAATGGATGTGGGTGTGGTGGCGGGTATGTCCTTTGGCGCATCAGGGGGTATGTCCTTTGGCCCCCGTCCCTGCACGCAATGCCCAAACAGACATTGTGATGCTTTGGCGTATGTTTTCCAGCTTGGCTGACGTATGGAGATTTCAGTCCGGGTCTGAGGGGCGGTGTGACGAGGACACCTCTTCTTCTTTGTCACTCTAGTGTAATGCTTGGTGGAGCCTGCGTATCAGGCTGGCGGCACATATAGTCCTCAATTGGTGCTAGCACTTCCTCTGATGGCACATTTTATGCACTTGGTTCACATGGTTCTTGCGAGCATTGTTCACAGTCATCAATGTAAGTTCCAGTTCACTTTATGCTTTCATCTTTTAAGCACGTTCACTGGTCTTTTCAGTGTGTGGTTGGAACATGTGCAAATCCAGCACATGAGCCTCCAATTGTTTGTCTGATTTTCACTCCCCTTCACCTCGTCTCCTCTCCTCACATTATTTCCCTTATTTCTTTCTCGTCTTTCTTCCTTGGTACCTTCACTTTACTACTTATACACATCCATGTATCCATTTTTGATTTAGATGACTGGAGCTCCTATTCTCCTCACTCTTTGGACTACCTCCTTGACAGTATGTGCCTCCTGCCTTTCGCGGACTCCTCGCCTCAGCTTCCAATGCAGGCACCTCTGCCAGCTTTGGTTGTCCTCCCAGTTTAGTTTGCATTCAAATATATAGTTATTATGTAAGTACATGGTTGTCTATAACATGACTTCTTCTCTACCAATTTTTATGTCTAGATATTAACATGGGTATTTATTGATATATTTATGTTTTTTCTGTAGAGTACTATATCATCTGCCCCTGATGAAGTGGACAATTCCAGAGAAACGCGTCGGGCTCTGTATGGATGCACTACAGCTTCACCAAAGGCATATCATACCTCTTACCTATTTACTCTATTCATAGGTGTGCGCAGCCTATTGCATTAGGGTGTGCACTCCAAATGTATTAAAACATGGACGGCGTCAGTAGGGCAATGGTATGTGTCAATAAAGCAGTGTACTTGTCAGTAGGGCAGAGGTTGGTGTCAGTAGGGCAGTGGACAGTGTTAATAGTTTTTTATTATTATTATTTTTTTTTTTTTTATTATTATTCTTTACAATTTTTTTAGGAGCCCCCTTTGGTGAAATATCAGCAGAGGGAATCTGCGCCACACAGGGGGATTAGGGTGTGCCCAGGCACACCCAGCACACCCCCTGCGCACGCCTATGACTCTATTATTTTACAATGGAGGATGGTTTTATATTGTACCCTGGTGTAGATGCACTATATCCTTATCCAATTATGTTGTATGGATATTCTATTTATCTCATTACTCTTTCTGCATTTCTGGTATTTATCCTACTACAGAGGGCAGCCCGCTATGCTGTAAATGCATTAGCCATGTTCACATCAATTGTATGGCCTCTACCGGGCCATCACTATCACTATGTTTGTTTGTTTTTTTTTCACTTTGTAACATGTGTTGCTATGCATGATGTTAGAAAATAAATACTCTTTATTAAATTACTGTGTTATTTATATAACTGCTCACCACATGCCTCATTCGAAGTCCCAAGCCTCTTTTCTGTAAAACATTCCCATAGACACACTCCTAAACCTTGTGGGCAACCTTCCCAGAAGAGTTGAAGCTGTTAGAAACATAGAAAAGTGACGGCAGAAAAAGACTGAGTAGTCCATCGAGTCTGCCCCTTTTTATTTTTATTTATTTATTTATTTATTTTTTAATTTTTTTATTTTTATTTGTATTTTTTTTCACATTAACCTTGTTGTCTGACTATATATTTATGTTTATCCCAAGCATGTTTGAAGCCATTTACTGTTGACTGTCTCACAACCTCTGTTGGTAGTTTATTCCAATCATCAACCACCCTTTCAGTAATAGCCCTTTGCAGCTGTTATAGCTGCAAAGGGTGGGCCAACTCAATATTGAACCCTACAGACTAATGCCTCGTACACACGGTTCGACGATCGCACGTACGATTGTGTCGAATCGTATGTTGGCTGTTGTATGCAGCATACTGACTGCACTACACGATCGTACGGCCGGGGAAAGAACGTTCAGGTGCATGTAATTAGCATCCAGCCATTCCTGACTTTGGGCATGCGTGTTTTGCACAATACAACTTGTTGTACCAACTGCTCTGTACACACGATACAACGGTCGTATGAGAGCTTGTTGGTACCACCAAGTTTTCTAGTCTGCTCATACAACTCCCTTGTACGACCGTCGTATGTTTGACTGTTCAAATCGCGCATACAAACGATCGATTTCGCATACAACGGTCGTGAGTACGACCTGTTGTATGCGATCGTCGAACCGTGTGTACGGGGTTTAAGACCGGGATGCCATTAAAGTTCATGTGTGTGTAAAGCAGTGATGTACAATTAGTGCACCTCCAGATGTTGCAGAACTACAAGCCCCATGATGCATAGCAAGACTCTGACAGCCACAAGCATGACACCCAGAGGCAGAGGCATGATGGGACTTGAAGTTTTGCAACAGCTGGAGGTCCGTTAATTGCATATCCCTGGTGTAAAAGCAGGCATCCCAATACTTTTGGTAATATAGTGTATGTTTTAAAGATCTTTCTGGAGATGAGGTTCCTCCAGCTCTCCAGGTTGACATACATATTGCCATTGTATAAAAAGGTAGGTTGGGCCATTAATGTGTCTTATAAACAGATGCTCCCTATCTTCATCCAAAAGTTGTTTTACTTAGAAGCAGCCTGCATATAAGAAATCAGCAGCAATCCCGAAACAAGTAGCAGGGAAGAGCAGCTGTGCAATTTATGATGGCAGACATTACGTTTAACCTGCAATAACCCATCCGTACTATGGAATAGATGGCTACAAAGAATGTATTTTTTATGAGGATACTCTTAATCTATCATTAGAAATTATTTTAAGAACAAACATTGGCTTTCTAGTAAAGTAAATATAGTTTGTCTGTCAGTATTTAACAACCTGTAAATAACAGAGTAAAATAATAGAGAAAAAAACAAGTGGGTCCATCATCAGTAGATAGGTCAAGAGACAACAGATTAACCTGTCTGCAGGGTAAAGTGGTCCACTTATTCAAGCAATAACACTTTTCTCAGAACGTTTCCTCCAGCATTCCCTCCTATGCAACAGCGATATTATAAAACCATAGTTTTATAATAACAGAAGAAAAGCAAATGGGTCCATCATCACTAGAAGGGTCAAGACACACAGGTTGTGTGTAGCATAAAAAGTGGTCCTTTCATTCACCCAATATCACGTTTCTTAGATCTTTTCCTCCAGCATGTGTAGTAAATCAAAATCTTTATTGGCTACATACTGAAACACACTGGTAACAAGCTAACGAGTTACCAGTGTGTTTCTGGAAGGTTGTTACAGCTACAAATGTGTTAGCTTGTTTGATGTGTGTTTCAGTATGTAGCCAATAAAGATTTGGATGTTACGGACTACACTGGGTCGCCGGCTTGGATTTACTATGGATATGACCAGAGTGGGGGAGCACTATAGCCAGAGCACCGGTCTCCAGCCATCAGAAGTTGAACTTGTGGTTGAGCTTGAGTATGATTTATTTGCTATCCTCTCCCTATGCTACAGTGACGTTATGAAACCATTCTTCTATGGTTGTGACACACTGTATAATGTTCTCTATTCATCAGGTTATACAGGTACATCTCATAAAATTAGAATATCATCAAAAAGTTAATTTATTTCAGTAATTCAATGAAAAAAGTGAAACTCATATATTACCCGTGTTTCCCCGAAAATAAGACCCGGTCTTATTCAATTTTGGCTACAAAAAACCCACTAGGGCTTATTTTTAGGGGATATCTTATTTATTTATGGTATGTACAATAATAAACATTTATCCAAATACAGTCATCTCATCATGATGATCTTAACCACTCACCGTCCGCCCACCGTCAAATGACCACGGAGCGGTACGGCTCTCATTCCGGGCGGACACCATATGACGTCGGCCCTTTAATCGGGCCAGACTGTGTAAAAGTCTTACACATGTGGTATCGCCATACTCAGGAGGAATAGTAGAATGTATTTTGGGGTGTCATTTTTGCTAGGTACATGCTATGTGTTGGAAATATCATATAAATGGACAACTTTGTGTAAAAAAAAGATGCGTTTTAATTTTTTCCCCACATTTTGAAGAAACTACTGGAAAAAAATGACATGTTTAAAAGACTTATTATGCCTCATCGATTATTCGTTGGGGTGTTTGCTTTCATTTTGTTGGCATTTCCATTGTCCTGGTGCTCCAGGGCCTTCAAAAATGTGATAGGTCGTCATGACATTAGATGTGTAATTTATGTCCCTAGAATACCTGACGGCGCTCCCTGCATGTTGGGCCTCTGTATGTGGTCAGGCTGTGAAAAAGTCTCAGACATGTGGTATCGCCATACACAGGAGGAGTAGCACAATGTGTTTTGGGGTGTAATTTGTGGTATGCATATGCTGTGTGTGAGAAATAACCTGTTAACCTAAGACAATTTTGTGAAAAAAAAAATCTTCATTTTGCAAAGAATTGTGGGAAAAAACTTAAAAAAATTCACCATGCCTCTTACTAAATACCAAAAAGGGGTAATTTGGGGGGTATTTGTACTTTCCTGGCTTTTAGGGGCCTTTCACAAGCATGGATCGTTCAGGTCCACCTGTCAGTTTTTCAGGCAGACCTGAACGGACGCTTCATTGTCCTCTATGGAGTGATGGATGTCACCGCTCCGATTCACCAAAAACAGATTGGTGGAAACCCTATTTTCCATCCGTCTGGCGGAACTGATCGGATGAACATGGACAGATGGTGGCACTGATGAGGTGTTTTGCGGAAGCCCAGGTTGCTTTGCTAGTGGCCTTCAGCTCGTCTGCATTGTTGGGTCTGGTGTCTCTCATCTTCCTCTTGACATTACCCCACAGATTCTCTATGAGGTTTATGTCAGTCAAGTTTGCTGGCCAAACAAGCACAGTAATACCATGATCATTAAACCAGGTATTGGTACTTTTGGCAGTGTGGACAGGTGCAAAGTCCTGCTGGAAAATAAAATCAGCATCTCCATAAAGCTGGTCAGCAGAGGGAAGTATGCTCTAGTGCAGTGTTCCCCAACCCAGTCCTCAAGGCCCACCAACAGGTCATGTTTTCAGGATTTCCCTCAGATGAATCAGCTGTGGTAATTACTAAGGCAGTGAAACTGATCAAATCACCTGTGCAAAATAATGGAAATCCTGAAAACGTGACCTGTTGGTGGGCCTTGAGGACAGGGTTGGGGAACACTGCTCTAGTGTGCTCTAGAATTTCCTGGTAGAGGGCTGCGCTGACTATGGACTTAATAAAACACAGTGGACCAACACCAGCAGATGACATGGCTCCCCAAATCATCACTGACTGTGGGAACTTTACACTGGACCTCATGCAACTTGGATTCTGTGCCTCTCCATTCTTCCTCCAGACTCTGGGGCCTTGATTTCCAAATTACACATCCACACTGTGGCTATTATTGCGTTGGGCATTTAAAGCAGGATTGGCATAATCTATAAAGAAAAACCTCTAGTTCATAATTTTTTCTGAAAGTCATCATGGTGGGAGATTAGGATCACTCCATTGGATCTGATAGATGCCTAGTGATTCTATCACTTTACAGCAGAGCTCTACCCAAAAGGGAAGCTCCACTTATTCACACTCTACCCCCCTTCTCTTCCACATTTGGCACTTTTTTGGGGAGTGGGGGGCCGTTACCTGGTTTTGACAGGTACCCATTTACCTTTCCGAGTAAGATCGTCACAGTGATCTATGAGTATGTCCATCTCCTCCTCCTTCCCCTCCGCACACACAGGTCCCTGAAGATGGCGTGACTCTTCACAAAGTGCAGCGTGCCTCACACATGCGCAGTAAGAAACTGGCTGTGAAGACTGAAGGCTTCATTGTTGGTTTCCCTTAGAGAAGAGGCCAGTGCCTGCATCCTACGTTGACTGAAGAATCAACATCACTGGATCCCTGGACAAGTAAGTGTCCTCATATTAAAAATAAGCAGCTACAGTATTTGTAGCTGCTGACTTTTTATTTTTTTAGGGGGAGCCTGGACCTCCTCTTTAACCACTTGTGGACCACCCATCGTAGATATACTGCAGCAGGATGGCTGCTCTGCGCCAGATCACATACCCAGTACGTGATCTGGCACTTGCGGGTCGGGGGCGCGTAGAGCGCAGATCAGCGTGAGCTGATCGGCGGGTACTGCAGACTTGATGTATGCCGGTACCCACCGATCCTGCGATACAGAGGAAGAACAGTGATCTGCCTATGTAAACAAGGCAGATTGCTGTTCTGTCAGTAGGGAAGGCATGGATGCTGTCTCTCTGCAAAGCAGGGGAACTGATCCATGCCCTCCCCTAGTACAAGCACCTCCCCACAGTAAGAAAACACCAGCAAGGCACACGGTTAACCCTTTGATCGCCCCTGATGTTTAACCCCTTCCCAGCCAGTGTCATTAGTACAGTGACAGGACATATTTTTTAGCACTGATCACTGTATTAAGGCTCGTACACACGGTACAATGGTTGTACAACAATGGTCGTACAACAATTTGTTGTATGATCATCTGACCATTAGTACGTGTGATGACAACAGCCGACCTGCAACAGTCGTACAACAGAAGTTGGATGAGCAGACTAGAAAACTTTTGTTGTACAGCCAGCGGGCATACGACTGTTGACTCGTGTGTACAGAGAAGCCAACAAAGATGTACGTGCAAAACACGCATGCTCAGAAGTCAGGAACGCCCGGAAGTGTCCGTT
This sequence comes from Glandirana rugosa, assembly GCA_018402905.1. Lineage (NCBI taxonomy): Eukaryota > Metazoa > Chordata > Amphibia > Anura > Ranidae > Glandirana > Glandirana rugosa. The sequence continues at coordinate 514,484 of BLSH010271277.1, read as the reverse complement.
CTGGGAAACCTACATTCCTAATTCACAGATCACATGCACCTGAACTTTCTCTTTATACGCTCGTAACACGTCACCACGCTTGGCTTGGTCGTACGATCGCTTAGTGAACGCCAGTATGCGAGACACAACAGCCAACATATGATTTTGGACGTCCGGTTGTACGACCATCGCACCGTGTGTACGAGGCATTAGTGCCACTGGTCCCCAAAAAGTTGCAAAAGTGTCAGTTAGTGTCCAATTTGTCTGCCACAATATCGCGGTCCCGCTATAAGTCGCTGATCGCCGCCATTACTAGTAAAAAAATAAAAATAAATAAATAAATATTTCCCATAGTTTTTAGAAGCCAATCAATACACACTTATTGGGACTTATACAGCAGAATACATATTGGCCTAAACTGAAGAATACATTTTATTTTTTCAATTTTTTTTATTGGATATGTTTTATAGCAGAAAGTAAAAAATATCGTTTTTTTTTTTTAAATTAGCACAAAAAATAAAAAAGCATAGATGTGATCAAATACCAAAGCTCTATTTGTGGGGAAAAAATGACATATATACAGTGCCATACGAGCGTCAGTTAAAGTAACGCAGTGCAGTATCGCAAAAAATGGCCTGGTCATGAAGGGGGTAAATCTTTCAGAGGTCAAGTGGTTAAGGACATACAGTATTTCACAAAAGACAGTACACTCCTCACATTTTTGTAAATTTTTTATTCTATCTTTTCATGTGACAACACTGAAGAAATTGCACTTTGCTACAATGTAAAGTAGTGAGTGTACAGCTTGTATAACAGTGTAAATTTGCTGTCCCCTCAAAATAACTCAACACACAGCCATTAATGTCTAAACCGCTGGCAATAAAAGTGAGTACACCCCTAAGTGAAAATGTCCAAATTGGGCCCAAAGTGTCCATATTTTGTGTGGCCACCATTATTTTCCAGCACTGCCTTAACCCTCTTGGGCATGGAGTTCACCAGAGCTTCACAGGTTGCCATTGGAGTCCTCTTCCACTCCTCCATGACGACATCACAGAGCTTGTGGATGTTAGAGACTTTGCGCTCCTCCACCGTCCATTTGAGGATGCCCCACAGATTCTGAATAAGGTTTAGGTCTGGAGACATGCTTGGCAGGTCCATCCTCTTTACCTGTTTTGGGTCGTTATCATGTTGGAATACTGTCCTGCGGTCCAGTCTCCGAAGGGAGGGCATCATGCCCTGCTTCAGTATGTCACAGTACATGTTGCCATTCATGGCTCCCTCAATGAGCTGTAGCTCCCCAGTGCTGGTAGCACTCATGCAGCCCCAGACCATGACACTCCCACCGCCATGCTAGACTGTACGCAAGACACACTTGTCTTGTACTCCTCACCTGGTTGCTGCCACACAAGCTTGACACAATCTGAACCAAATACATTTATCTTGGTCTCATCAGACCACAGGGCATGGTTCCAGTAATCCATGTCCTTAGTCTGCTTGTCTTTAGCAAACTGTTTGGGGGCTTTCTTGTGCATCATCTTTAGAAGAGGCTTCCTTCTGGGACGACAGCCATGCAGACCAATATGATGCAGTGTGCAGCGTATGGTCTGAGCACTGACAGGCTGACCCCCACCCCTTCAACCTCTGCAGCAATGCTGGCAGCACTCATACATCTATTTTCCAAAGATAACCTCTGGATATGACGCTGAGCATGTGCACTCAACTTCTTTGGGCAACTATGGGGAAGCCTGTTCTGAGTAGAACCTTTCCTGTTAACTGCTGTATGATCTTGGCCGCCATGCTGCAGCTCAGTTTCAGGGTCTTGGCAATCTTTTTATAGCCTAGGCCATCTTTATGTAGAGCAACAATTCTTTTTTTCAGATCCTCTGAGAGTTCTTTGCCATGAGGTGCCATGTTGAACTTCCAGTGACCAGTATGAGAGAGTGAGAGCGATAACACCACATTTAACACACCTGCTACCCATTCACACCTGAGACCTTGTAACACTAACGAGTCACATGACACCGGGGAGGGAAAATGGCTAATTGGGCAGAATTTGGACATTTTCAATTAGGGGTGTACTCACTTTTGTTGCCAGTGGTTTGGACATGAATGGCTGTGTGTTGAATTATTTTGAGGGGACAGCAAATTTAGACTGTTATACAAGCTGTACACTTACTACTTTACATAGTAGCAAAGTGAAATTTCTTCAGGGTTGTCAAAAGATTTAATGAAATGTTTACAAAAATGTCAGGGGTGTACTCACTTTTGTGAGATACTGTATATCAACGGACTTTTGTTCACATCAGAATTGCTTCTCTGACCATAAAAGTCAATGGCAATGCAAAAGCAGCTTGTAGCAGAGTGGTCAGAAGGAGGAAGACTGCAGGTCATAAGCACTTGTCAGTGATCTCAGATGAATCTCAACCTGATGTATATTGCAAGTGGAACGCATCTGAAAATAATCTGCATTTGCCCATCCACCCAAACACCGAGCCCATCAACACGGCCCTAACAATAACAAAATTCTGTCTACAGGTATAAAGTGCTAACACCCAGAGGTGCCTTTACATCCCTGCAGCATCTTTAATCACCCTGCTTTACCCAAATTCCAAATTATTTGATGACAAGGCCTGTGAAGAAACACCATTAAAGCTCCATTCACACCATTCTGTTTTATTTTACCGTGATTCATTGGGCGACAAATGCTCCAAAATCATGCCACAATTGGGGTGCCATTCAAAGTAATGGGGATTGCAAGGGCATCCCGCGATTTGCTCTGATTTGGAAGCGCAACCAGAATCATGTCGATTCCGCCCGCAATCGCCATGGTGTGAACGGAGCCTACAGGTCTATTCTACTTCTAGTCTATTCACATTGTTGTCAATCGATCTCTGTAAAGGGAGCATTTTTGGACCCCCAAAAGTTGGATTATCCCCCTCTGCTGATCACATGCACCCTCCCAAGAAAAAAAAGATACTCTCTAGCAATACCAAACTGAGCATGTGCAGAGGGCCCCTAAAGGCTCTTTACTATCAGCAGATGGATCGGTTACTGTGGAAGAAGGGAAGGATCAGAGAAGACAGGATCAAACAGCTTTTTTACACAATGCAGAGGATTTACCCCTTAGGTTCCACAGTGAGTATAACAAGCATGCTTTACTGCATATACAGATTGATTTTACTGTTGTGGGTTTAGTAACAATTTAAAGAGGAACTGCTGTCTGCTCACATAAATAGTAACAAAAAAACAGCTTTGCCATTCTGAAGCTTCCCTCCAACCACTTTGCATATTTTATATGCAGTATACTGCAATTCTGTATTTGCCAAATATGCTGCAGAAATCTCCCTCCACTAAGTCTGGCTGCAGCCATTTTAACTGTGGGCAGCTGAAGCTGCTGCCTGTTCACTTCCTGGATTTACACAGACGCACAGAGTCACACCTCCAGCTCTGCAGCCCTGCAGCTTTCATTGGCTCTCTTATGTCTCATTCCCCTCCCTTCCTGACAAACTCTCACAAGAGTGAGAGAGAGAGAGCTATGTATGATGTCATAAGCCTAGGCTAATGACCAGACAAGAAAAAGTAAATGGGCTGTATAAGGGATTTACTGGCAGAAAAAAAATGTTTTACTATCCAAAGTTAAAACAATAAGGGCAGAAGATTTAATAGATGGAAAGTTGACAAAAATGACTGAAGGTCCGCTTTAGGTTAAAACACCTTAGGATTGATTTGGTAATAGCAAATAGGCTTTTCACTTTGCAAGGGAATTTGCACTTTGCCATGGAATCTTTCCCTTAGGTCAGTGAATGTGGTGGTTTGCAGAAGTTGGATGATGGAAGTTAGCAGAGCTTCACTAAGCTGGGGGAAAATTCCTTTTGCCAAATGAAAATTCCCTTTCAAAAGTGAACAGTGCAATGCCTGTTTTACATCAATTATTGAATGCATGTTATTGACAGCATCTGAAAGTATGAAAGCCAGAGGTCCAGAATGGAAGAGCCAAGAAATTAGAGTTTTCAGGAGAAGATGAACGCTATGGTAGCCCCACATGTCTTTCTCATTACAGGTTTACTTTAAAATAATTATTACACATTTTAGAGGAAAAAAAAAACTTACAAGTATTTTAGGTTTGGTAGGTTGGTAAATGCTCCATGCCCAATATATACCAGATGTTTTGTGTTACGGATAATTCTGCGAAAAGAGAAAATGCTGTTTAGTACTGTCTTTTGTATTATACAATATTCGTATGTAGATATCCTGGCTGACTGCATCACTCATCACTGTGCAGAATACTCACTTTTTTATTTTGGGTCCTGCCATGATAATAAAATCTGTACAATTTTCTGAGTCATTTTTTATTGTAATATGATTTTTTACAGCATATAGGGGTGTAGGCTGTTATTTTGTTTTGTTTGAGGTTGCACTGTGATTCTGGTTCTGTGTTACTAGAAATCAGGAGTCTCCAAACAGCGGCCCAAGGGCCAGATGTGGCCCTTTGCTAGTCTTTATCCGGCCCTTGGGGCACTATTCCTCCCATTGACACCAACAATGGGGCACTATTTCTTGCACCGATACCAATGATGGGATACTATTTCTCCTACTAATAGGGGCACTACTCCTCCTCCTACTGACCACCAACCCCGAGGCCATATTTATTCTCACTGATGCCGGGCCCAGGACATTTTCTGACCCCGCTGGCCACAATCCAGCCCTCCTAAAGGCTGAAGGACAATAAACTGGCCATTTGTTTGGAGAACCCTGATTGCTGCAGGGGTCAGGTCATGTGTAACTTCTTCCTCTGCAGATGTGTCGTAATGTAATAGTAGAGGCTAGGGGGCTATGGGCTAGGGGCTAATGGCTGAATTTAGAACAAGACAGATGGATATTCATTATATTGATGCTGTTATTTGAACAATGTTTTTAACACATACATCAGCACCCCTCCTCCTTTTCCTGTAAATGATGTTTGTCAGACAGAAAAGTGAAAGTTTGCTGAGTATAGTAATTGTGAAACCTAGTGGAACTTCTGGTTAACAGAAGTTAGCAAACCACCAATGCTACGTGCAAAATTAGTTTAGTATAACTTGTCCAGCAACACATACGTAACAAGTTCTAGATATGTATATCTTTATCATTGGTTAAAAGAACCAGGAGAGGAAATATGTAATTGTGATGCAAAAGCTGGTATATATATATGTTGTAACCGCCCATAAAGGGTCACTTGGTACTTTGGACAGGAGTCCTGCTGAGTCCTTTGTTTTGCTAGCAAAATAAAAAAGGTTTGTTTTCCCTGATTCTCTGGTGTCCAGGAAGTGTTCCTGTTATTTCCCACTTCATCTGGTGTGTTGGCCGGGCATAACAGGTGCGACTTGCCATGACAAAGGTGGCATTCCACCGACCTGCAGGGATTAGTCCAGAAGATAGCCTCTTGGGTTGTTGCCTTGACTCAGGCGCCAGAGGCTGCGTTGCATCTTAACTGTCTACTTTTGGACTGCCCTGTCAGCGAAATCGGACTCGGGAACCAAACTGTGGTTGTGTGGTTGTGTTGGAGCTCCAAACACCAGGAACAGGTGAGATATATGGTTTTTGATTTGGAATATCAGTCAGTCGGCCCTTCAACAAATTGAGGAAAGAGAAGCACGATCAACTTCTGGGAGGGAAGTCCAATAGGATGATAGAGCATCTTGGATGGACCTTGGTCAGTCAGTAATTCTGGGAGGGAAGTCCAATAGGATGATAGAACATCTTGGACGGACCTTGGTCAGTCAGTAATTTTTGGTTGGCAGAGTTTGGTGTGAATTGTGTGTGTGAGTGTAGCAGTGAAGTGAGTGTGGATTCTGTGGGGGTGCATGTCTTAGCCGCTGGTATAGGCAGAAGTGTCAGGGTATCCAGAATGATGGAGTTCGTGGAGAACTTAAAGTTAAAGGTAAAAGATCCAGGAATTCAGAGGTTTCCTTCTTATTCTTTTGACTAATATTTGTATATAGAATATAAATGCTTCCGTATGTACATTTATATATAATTTTAAAGTGCTAAATGTTTATTCTATACATGTAAGTAGAACTGTTAAGCAACATTATGATAAGCCTTTTGAGGTTCGGAAAACGCAAATTGTTTACAGAAAAACTAGTAGAAAGACAGAAGAGATAGCTTAGTGTATTATTCGAGTGTTGTACCTTAAGTAACATGATGAAAGACCCCCGAATTAAAGGAATAACAGGTATTACAGATGAGGAAAGTAATTTAATATTATTGCCTCAGTGTCAACTCGCAGCGGTGGGTTCTAAAAATAAATGATTAGGAACACGTATTCATATCCTTACTGTTTGCCAAGAGAATAAAACAAGTAAACAGTTTATAAAGAGAATGAGCATTCAGGAATTATTCAAGGTAATGGTATATATAACAAAAAGGGGGGTCTCCCCTTTACGAAAATATTTGTATACAGGGAGTGCAGAATTATTAGGCAAGTTGTATTTTTGAGGAATAGTTTTATTATTGAACAACAACCTTGTTCTCAATGATTCCAAAAACTCATTAAAATCAAAGCTGAATATTTTTGGAAGTAGTTTTTAGTTTGTTTTTAGTTGTAGCTATTTTAGGAGGATATCTGTGTGTGCAGGTGACTATTAATGTGCATAATTATTAGGCAACTTAACAAAAAACAAATATATACCCATTTCAATTATTTATTTTCAGCAGTGAAACCAATATAACATCTCAAAATTCACAAATATACATTTCTGACATTCAAAAACAAAACAAAAACAAATCAGTGACCAATATAGCCACCTGTCTTTGCAAGGACACTCAAAAGCCTGCCATCCATGGATTCTGTCAGTGTTTTGATCTGTTCACCATCAACATTGCGTGCAGCAGCAACCACAGCCTCCCAGACACTGTTCAGAGAGGTGTACTGTTTTCCCTCCTTGTAAATCTCAGTGTCTATAGGAGGATTTTATCGATGTTGATTTTTGTTTGATTTTTGATGAAGGTTTTTATAAGTCGA
>BLSH010271277.1:448951-492704 GCA_018402905.1 Glandirana rugosa | reverse complement strand
TTGAGGGATGGGGTTAGACAGGCTGATCGAGGGTGAAACAGGTGAAAATCCGTAGGGGTCATTTGGGAAGAGAAGTCTCTTCGGGTAGGACGGAGGTGTATCGTTAACATGAAAACAAAAGAGATACTCGAGAAGGGGGTGTTAATGATGGAAAACACAGTGAACTGGAAGGTAAAATTTAACATTCGAGATAACTCGTCCCGAGAGACTAAGGAGGACATAACTTAATATAACATTGACATGACAGGCGGGAGTAAAACGTTTCACGACATGCTTGTGTTATTATTATGAAATGTCAGTGTGTCGAGTGGCGCCCGCTCTTATTACCAAAGGGGAAAGACAACCAAACAGCTCAACACACAACTAAAACACAAATAAAAGGGAAATGTTTAATGTCTCAAAAAAATGTGTAATTCCGCATTCCCGCGGTGAGCTGTGTGACTGTAAAGTATTATTATTGTGTTCGTACAGCACTTTGCAAAATGAGGGCGGACAGTACAGTTACAATATAATTCAATACAGGAGGAATCAGAGAGCCCTGCTCAATAGAGCTTACAATTTAAAATGGAAGGTCAAGTGACACAAAAGGTAGTAATTGTGGGGGAAGAGCTCATAGAGAAAACAAAAGTACAATTGCTATGTGGAGGCAGGATGGGCTTCTCTGAAGAGAAGGGTTTACTGGGGATGCCTAAAAGTGGACAAAGTGGGAGCTAGTCGGACAGATTGGGGTAGGGAGTTCCATAGGTTGGAAGAGGCTTGGTAGAAGTCCTGGAGGCAAGCATGGGAGGAGGAGGCAAGGGAGCTAGAGAGCAGGAGGCCTTGAGAGGAGCCAAGATAACATTTTGGTTGGTACTTTGAGACAAGGTTAGTTATGTAGATGGGGGCAATGTTGTGGATGGTGTTGTAAGTTGTTGTTAGTAGTTTGAATTCAATTAGTTGGGTGAAGCCAGTGGAGGTATTTGGCAGAGAGGAGTGGCAGACACTGAGTGGATGATAAGGTGAATAAGTCTGGCAGCATTCATGACGGACTGAAGGGGGGATACCCTATGTATAGGTAATCCAATGAGGAGGGCGTTGCAGTAGTTGAGGCGAGAGATAACCAGAGAATGAATTAGAAGCGTTGTAGTGTCATTGGTTAGGAAGAGGTGTAATTTGGAGATGTTGCGGAGGTTGAGGCAGCAAGCTTTGGACAGTGATTGGGGCTGAAAGGAGAGTTCACAGTCCAGGATTACACCTAGCACCCTGGCATGTGGGGAAGGTTGATAGTTGTGGCATCGATCTTGACAGTAGGACACCTTTCAAAACCTTTTATTCTGTAGCCTTTTTGCTTCTTGGGCCACTAGTGAATAAAACCACAACAGTGACACCCACCATCGGCTTTGTTGCTCTTATAAGCCTAACTAAATCCCTGTCCATTAGCTTATAGTGCAGACATCCCCATTGTACATCTCCTTTTTCTTTTCCGTTAGTATGTGGCTTTTCAGCTAGTATGTGGCAACAGGTAAAGGATATAAACTTTATGAACTATTTGTATATTTGATATATCACCCCATTACCCATAATCAGCTTTGTGGGATCCCCAGGTAGCCCACTGGTCAAGCACGGTGTGGAATGGCACTTTAGAACATTTACAAGAGTTTATTAAGACACAATAATCGCAAAAGAGAGGGTTGAGGCAAAGGATACCCAAAAAGTGACAAAAATGCAACTCCAAACTTGAGCAACATACTCAAAGAGGTGCTGGGAACTTTCAAACTTGCATGTAAAGTCATATGAAGGAACAAACAAGCTCAATGGCAGCTTCCACACAGCAAGGCTTCCTTCAAAGGACATATAACAGTAGCTCAAACTATAATATTACATAACAAAGCAGGAGACCATAAATGAATGAAAGACTCAAGACCATTGTTAGTAAATAAGTCATATAAAAACAGTCAACATGTTTTGGAGGCAACTCCACTTTCCCTTCATCAGGGCTACAAGAACCAACATAAAACATAGTCTAAATGATAAAAAAATATATCTAGATATGCATGCATATGAATATATACACCATAAATTCTAGAACATCATATAACAACAAAAAAATTGACACATGATCATCAGTTGTCTCAACTGAATTAGAAATGTAGAGGGATAGAAATGACATACAAAGTAAAACATCAAATTAAGAAAATAGTTATATAAAATGTAAACATGTACTAAATTACAGTTGTGCTCATAAGTTTACATACCCTGGCAGAATTTAAGATTTCTTAGCCATTTTTTAGAGAATATGAATGAAAACACAAAAACATGTCTTTCACTCATGGTTAGTGTTTGGATGAAGCCATTTATTATCAATCAACTGTGTTTACTCTTTTTAAATCATAATGACAGCAGAAACTACCCAAATGACCCTGATCAAAAGTTTAAATACCCTGGTGATTTTGGCCTGATAACATGCACACAAGTTGACACAGAGGGGTTTGAATGGCTATTAATGGTAACCATCCTCACCTGTGATCTGTTTGCTTGTAATTAGTGTGTGTGTATAAAAGGTCAATGAGTTTCTGGACTCCTGACAGACCCTTGTATCCTTCATCCAGTGCTGCACTGATGTTTCTGGATTCTGAGTCATGGAGAAAGCAAAAGAATTATCAAAGGATCTACGGGAAAAGGTAGTTGAACTGTATAAAACAGGAAAGGGATATAAAAAGATATCCAAGGAATTGAGAATGCCAATCAGCAGTGTTCAAACTCTAATCAAGAAGTGGAAAATCAGGGGTTCTGTTGAAACCAAACCACGCTCGGGTAGACCAACTAAAATTTCAGCCACAACTGCCAGGAAAATTGTTCGGGATGCAAAGAAAAACCCACAAATAACTTCAGGTGAAATACAGGACTCTCTGAAAACATGTGGTGTGGCTGTTTCAAGATGCACAATAAGGAATCACTTGAAGAAAGATAGGCTGCATGGTCGAGTCACCAGAAGAAAGCCATTACTACGCAAATGCCACAAAGTATCCCGCTTACAAAATACGCCAAAAAGCACAAAGACAACCCTCAAACCTTCAGGCACAAAGTCATTTGGAGTGATGAGACCAAAATTGAGCTTTTTGGCCACAATCATAAACAATATCATTTGGAGAGGGTCAACAAGGCCTGTGAAACACAGAGGTGGATCGCTGATGTTTTGGGGATGTGTGAGCTACAAAGGCACAGGAAATTTGGTTAAAATTGATGGCAAGATGAATGCAGTATGTTATCAAAAAATACTGGCGGAACATTTGCATTCATCAGCCAGGAAGCTGCTCATGGGATGTACTTGGACACTCCAACATGACAATGATCTAAAACACAAGGCCAAGTCGACCTGTCCTTGGCTACAGCAGAATAAAGTGAAGTTTCTGGAGTGGACATCTCAGTCTCCTGAACCCAATATCATTCAGCCACTCTGGAAAGATCTCAAACGTGCAGTTCATGCAAAACAGTCAGAGAATTTCCAGGAACTGGAGGCTTTTTGCCAAGAATAATGGGCAGCTTTACCATCTGAGAAGATAAAGAGCCATATCCACAAATACCACAAAAGACTTCAAACTGTCATTGATGTTAAAGGGAGCAATACAAGGTATTAAGCACTGGGGTATTTAAAGTTTTGATCAGGGTCATTTGGGTAGTTTCTGTTGTCATTATGCTTTAAAAAGAGTAAACACAGTTGATTGATAATAAATGGCTTCAGCCAAACACTAACCATGAGTGAAAGAAATGTTTTTGTGTCATCATTCATATTCTCTGAAATATGGCCAAGAAATCATAAATTCTGCCAGGGTATGTAAACTTATGAGCACAACTGTATATATGTCACTACACCTGGGGTCAGGTGACAGGTGCGCACCGAGGGTTGCGAAGCGCACCACTAAGGTTGTGGACCTATAGCTGACTGCTGCTAATGAGTTCCGGCTGGTACGGGAAGAGGGGCCCCTGGAGCATGGACACCGAAACACAGGGAGCTAGTGCATTGGTTTCCCCAGAGCCAGTAGGTATTCGCCAGAGCCTCTGGTGGTGAGGATGGATTTGGCTGCAACTGGATCCAGGTCGCGGCCCACAGGGTCCCCTAGCTCATGTTCAGCTGGCTACAGGTGGAAGAGAGGAAGCAGCAGCGCAGGAACAGCAAGGGATAGCCAGTGGCCTAGCAAATGGTCAGGACCACCAGCAGACAGGAGAAACAGAGAACAAGCCGAAGATCGGTGTATCAGGCAGGACCACCAGCAGACAGGAGAAACAAAGAACAAGCCGAAGATCTGTGTATCAGGTAGGCAGGGATAAACAGAGAACAAGCCGAAGATTGGGGTATCAGGCAGGCAGGGATAAACAGAGAACAAGCCAAAGATCAGTAACTGGAAATGGACACAGAGCATACGACACAAACAACCACACACAAAGCCCAACACACACAACATTGATCAGCAAGGAGGCTTTGCCGCACATGATCTAAAATAGTGTCTGCTTAATTGGAGGCTGGGGTGGAGTTCACTGAGAGGAGATTACTTAACCCACAGGTGGTGATGTGAACGGCCTCTAAGCTGACACAACAAAGGAGGTAAGCAAACAGACAGGGTGTGAATGACTATAGGTTCATGACAGTACTCCCCCTCTTATGAGGGCTCTCCCTCCCCCGCCTAGGCCCAGGCTTCAAGGGAAATCTCAAATGAAACCTCCTCACCAGGTGATGTGCAAATACCTCAGATGCAGGGATCCAAGACCTCTCCTCAGACCAAACTCTTGCCAATGCACAAAGTACTGAAGAATGCCTTCAGGACTAGACTAACCTTGTACTCCTGACCATTCTCCGAGGCCAGAACTGTGGTAGGGAGAGGACGAGAGAACTCGTTGAAGACTAAAGGCTTCAGAAGGAAAATATGAAAGGAGTTCGAAATCCTGAGGCTTTTCAGAATCTGGAGTTTAAAACAAACCCGATTGAAATTTCAGAGAAGGAACCCTGAGCTTGATGTTCCTGGTAGAATGCCAGACCTTGTCTCCAATCTGTAGAGAAGGTGGTTTACGCCTGTGATGGCCAGCAATACCCTGAAACTTATCAGGGAGGGAGGGAGGGAATCATGAACCTCACCTCAAATGGTATTGAATGATTGCTGAACAGTAGCCAAAGCTGGAATGTCCGGAGAACAGGTCATAGGAAGAGGAAGCTGAGGGTGTCTTTCATAAACTGTGAAAAGGGGGGTCTTCTGAGACCTGGTATTAGCATGATTATTGTGAGAAAATTCTGCCCACAGGAGTAGAGAGGACCAGTCATAATGATGAGCAGAGACTAAGGTGCGAAGGAAGACCTCTAACTCCTGATTAACCCTCTCAGTCTGTCCATTGGATTGAGGGTGGTAAGAAGGGGAAAATCCAAGACAATATTGAGGGACTTGCAAAGAGCTCTTCAGAAGTGTGACGTAAATTGAACCCCCCCTGTCTGAAACAATATGGGAAGGAACCCCATGGAGGCAGAGGATTTATTGAACAAAGATGGGGGCCAAAGAAGGAGCAGAAGGGAGACCAGGAAGGGGAACAAAATGAGCCATCTTGGAGAACCGATCAATTTACCCAAATGACTATTCTTTTCATACGGTGGAAGATCTGTGATGAAATCCATAGCAATGTGAGTCCAGGGCTCCTTCAGAATGGGTAAGGGCATGAACAGACTGGCAGGAGCTTATGTGGAGGACTTAGACTGGGCACAAACATGGCACAGCTTTACGTAGGCTTTTAAATGCGAACAGAGAGTAGACCCCCACTAGTGGCGACTGATGAGTTGAAGGGATCGGAGGAACCCAGCATGACCTGATACCTTGGAATCATGTCCCCAATGAAGGATCTTAGGTCTTAGTTCCCTGGGGAGGAAGGACTTGCCAGGAGAAATTTTCGACTCCAGAGTGGTGGAATGGGCAAGAATACACCTGTTCAGAATGATCGGCTCAGGTTTAGAGGTGGGCTCCTCATCCAGCGTGTCAAAAGACCTAGAGAGTGCATCAGCCCAACTGTTGCAGGAACCAGGTTTGTACATGATCGTTAAATTGAAACGGGGAAAGAACAGACTCCACCTGGCCTGTCTGAGATTCAGTTGTTTAGCATTCTGTAAGTACTGTAACCCTACAGGAGATGACGCCATTCCTCTAACGCCAATTTAATTGCAAGAAGCTTCCCAGTCGCCAATAGCATAATTTTTCTCTGCCTAAGAAATTTTTTTGGAGAAAAATGCACAAGGTTGTCGTTTATTCTCAGATAATTGAAGAAGCACCGCTACTACTCCAGTAGAGGAAGTGTCCACTTCAATAAAAAATGGGTCCCCAGGATTAGGTCTCCTCAAGAGAGGACCAGAAACAAAGGCTTGTTTCAGATCATGGAACACAGCGACAGCTTCAGGAGGCCATTCCTTGGCATTAGCAACTTTCTTGGTCAAGGCAATAATGGGTGCAGCAATGGAAGAGTAGTTCTTAATAAATTGCCTATAATAATTGGAGAACCCAAGAAATCGCTGTGTGGCCTTGAGGCTGGCAGGAAGAGGCCAGTTGGTAATGGCCGAGATCTTTTCGGGATTTATACGAAGACCCAAACTGGAGACAAAGCATCCCAGAAACAGGACCTCAGAACATTCAAAAGAACATTTCTCCAGCTTGGCATGCAGGTTATTTTCCCTAAGGCGCTGTAGTACAATCCGGACACGGTTTCTGTGGACAAGCAGATTTTCCGAAAAGATTAGAATGTCATCCAGATAGATGACCAAAAAACTGATACAGTAAATCCCTGAAGACCCCATTGACAAAGTTTTGAAATACAGCTGGGGTGTTACACAGCCCAAAGGGCATAATCAGGTATTCATAATGCCCGTCTCTTGTGTTAAATGCGGTTTTCCATTTATCACCCTCCCTTATCCGGATCAGATTGCAGGCACCCCTGAAATCCAACTTGGTAAAGATGGAGGCACCTTTCAACCTGTCGATTAGCTCAGAGATTAGGAGTAAGGGGTATCATTCTTGATTGTAACCGGGTTTAAACCTCGATAATCAATGCAAGGTCTTAAGGTGCCATCCTTTTTGGCAACAAAAAGGAATCTTGCTCCCGCCGGTGATGTGGACTGCCGAATGAACACTTTCTCTAGGTTTTCAGCGACATACTCTGACATGGCCTGGGTCTCAGGGATGGACAGAGATTCCTGGAACAAGATCAATGGCACAGTCAAAGGACCTGTGAGGAGGAAGCAGAACGGTAGAAGAAAGTGATGTGGGGGCAACAGGAAGTCCCTCCTTCGGGACCACCTTGAGTAGACAGGATGAAAAACAGGAGGAACCCCAAGCCAATATCTGCCCGGAAGTCCAGTCAACATGTAGAGAATGGAGCTGTAACAAGGGAAGACCCAATATGTTGGGAGTTGAGGCCTTAGGTAGGACAAGAAAGGATATTTCCTCCTGGTGGAGTATTCCTACTGACATCTTAACCAGAAGGGTCTGGAAGTGGATAGGGCCCCCTGGAAGAACCGTACCATCGATCGCTGAGACCGCCAATGGAGTGGTGAGCGGCAAAAGGTAAACTTCATGGAAGAAACCGTTTTCCAGTCCAAAAAATTGCCAGCAGCTCCAGAATCAAGGTATGCCAGGACTGAATGAGAAGTAGCACCGGTGTGAAGGAACACTGACAGAAGGAGACGTGAAGTTGAGGTTTCTGGGTCCCATACTACACCTTCCAGATGTATTAGACCCGAGCGTTTCCCGCACGAAGGGAGCAAGTGTCATGAAAATGACCTTTGCCCCCACTGTAGAGACACAGGCCCAAAGTTCTGCGCCTAGCACGCTCCTCGGGGGATAGCCTGGTCTGGCCCAGCTGCATGGGTTCCTCAGCTGGCAGGAGATGCTTCACAGATCTCAGAGAGGGGATTTCAGGCTGACTAGGGCCCAAGGAATGCTGGCGTCCTCTTTCTAGGATCCTCTCCTGAAAACGAATGTCAATCTTATTACACCGAGAGATCACATCATCCAGATTCGTGAGGATGGTTCTCCCCGCTAACTCGTCCTTTACTCAATCAGAGAGGCCCTGTAAAAAGGTTGCAACTAAGGCCTCGTTGTTCCAGTTCAGCTCAGCAGTCAGAATCCAAAAATGAAGAGCATACTGCCTTACAGAAG
Organism: Glandirana rugosa; assembly: GCA_018402905.1. Taxonomy (NCBI): domain Eukaryota; kingdom Metazoa; phylum Chordata; class Amphibia; order Anura; family Ranidae; genus Glandirana; species Glandirana rugosa. The sequence continues at coordinate 484,542 of BLSH010271277.1, read as the reverse complement.
CAGATTCTTGGCGGAGGCGTAAAAGAGCGCTAGCTGCTGAAGAGAAATGACCCGGTTCCTCAAAGACGTTCTGAAAGAGTTTCAAGAACCCAGACAGGCTAGAAACCACTGGGTCACTCTTCTCCCACAGAGGGGCTGCTCAGGCTAAAGCCTCGCCAGACAAGAGGGAGATAATGTAGCTCATCTTAGCCCGATGAGACAGGAACTCAAAATGAATGGTGCACTGGCTGAGAAACCCCATGCGGGTCTTAGAGTCCCCAGAGTAATGGGACGGAGTCGGTAATTGTAATGGGTTAACGGCTGCGAGTGTGGCTAGAACCGATATGGCCGTATGCTGCGGTTGAGGTTGTTGGACTGGAGGTCCTAAGGAGGCCTGCAGCTAGTCAAAGCGGGATGCCAAATCCTGTAGGAATCACATCACCTGAGTCTGATTAGACTCCTGATTTTCCAGTCTGTGGACTATGCCCTGCAGTGGATCATCTGCAGATAGCGGAACATCAGCCGAGTCCATGGCCGATCAAACTGTCACGACACCTGGGGTCAGGTGACAGGTGCGCACCGCTGGGGTGCGAATCGCACTGAGGGTTGTGAAACGCACCACTAAGGTTGTGGACCTGTAGCTGACTGCTGCTAATGTGTTCCAGCTGGTATGGGAAGAAGGGTCCCTAGAGCATGGACACTGGAACACAGGGATCTAGTGCATCGGTTTCCCCAGGGCACAGAGTCTAAGAGCCAGTAGGTATTCGCCAGAGTCTCTAGTGATGAGGAAGGATTTTGCTGCAACTGGATTCAGGTCGCGGCCCCCGGGGTCCCCTAGCTCACGCTTGACTGGCTACAGGTGGAAGAGAGGAAGCAGCAGCGCAGGAACAGCAAAGGATAGTCAGCAGCCTAGAAAAGGGTCAGGGCCACCAGCAGACAGGAGAAACCGAGAACAAGACGAAGATTGAGGTATCAGGCAGGCAGGGATAAACAGAGAACAAGCTGAATATTGGGGTATTAGGCAGGCAGGAATAAACAGAGAACAAGCCAAAGATCGGTAACCGGAGATGGACATGAAAAACCACACACGAGACCAAACACAAACAAGATTGATTGGCAAAAAGGCTTTTCAGCACATGATCTAAAATAGTGTTTGCTTAATTGGAGGCTGGGGTGGAGACACACAGCCATTAATGTCTAAACCGCTGGCAACAAAAATGAGTACACCCCTAAGTGAAAATGTCCAAATTGGGCCCAAAGTCTTAATATTTTATGTGGCCACCATTATTTTCCAGCACTGCCTTAACCCACTTGGGCATGGAGTTCACCAGAGCTTCACAGGTTGCCACTGATGTCCTCTTCCACTCCTCTATGATGACATCACCGAGCTGGAGGATGTTAGAGTAGGGTTGCCACATCATCCCTTTAATCCAGGACACATACTAATTACACAGATTCTGTGGCTGATTAAGGTGATAATTAAACTCACTTGGTGCCTTATCTGCATTAAAGTAGCCTCAGAACCTGTGTAATTCATATGTGTCCTGGATTAAAGGGATGATGTGGCAACCCTATGTTAGAGACCTTGCGCTCCTTCATCTTCCATTTGAGGATACCCCACAGATGCTCAATAGGTCTGGGACAGATGACAGATGCTCAATTAGGTCTGGAGATATGCTTAGCCAGTCCATCATCTTTACCCTCAGCTTCTTTAGCAAGGCAGTGGTCATCTTGGAGGTGTGTTTAGGGTCGTTATCATATTGGAATGCTGCCCTGCGACCCAGTCTCCGAGGGGATCATGCTCTGCTTCAGTATGTCACAGTGCATGTTGGCATGCATGGTTTGCTCAATGGTTTGCCCCAGTGGTGGCAGCACTCATGCAGCCCCAGACCATGACACTCCCACCACCATGCTTGACTGTAGGCAAGACACACTTGTCCTTGTACTCCTCACCTGGTTGCTGCCACACATGCTTGACACCATCTGAAACAAATACGTTTATCTTGGTCTCATCAGACCACAGGACATGTTTCCAGTAATCCATGTACTTAGTCTGCTTGCCTTCAGCAAACTGTTTGTGGGCTTTCTTGTGCATCATCTTTAGAAGAGGCCTCCTTCTGGGATGACAGTCATGCAGACCAATTTGATGCAGTGTGCGGCGTATGGTCTGAGCACTGACAGGCTTACCCCCCACCCCTTCAACCTCTGCAGCAATGCCTGCAGCACTCATATGTCTATTTCCCAAAGACAACCTCTGGATATGACGCTGAGCACATGCACTCAACTTCTTTGGTCGCCTCTTCTGAGTGGGACCTGTCCTGTTAAACTGCTGTATGGTCTTGGCCACTGTGCTGCAGCTCACTTTCAGGGTCTTGGCAATCCTCTTATAGCCTAGGCCATCTTTATGTAGAGCAACAATTCCTTTTTTCAGATCCTCAGAGAGTGAGCCATGAGGTGCCATGTTGAACTTCCAGTGACCAGTATGAGAGAGTGAGAGCAATAACACCAAATTTAACACACCTGCTCCGCATTCAGACCTGAGACCTTGTAACACTAACGAGTCACATGACACCGGGGAGGGAAAATGGCTAATTATCCCAATTTGGACATTTTCATGTAGGGGTGTACTAACTTTTGTTGCCAGCGGTTTAGACATGCTACTTCCGCCACCATGCCTCCAAAAAAGCGGTGGTGATTCTGCCACATCTGCTTCCTCCACACCCCTCTTCTTCTTCCTCTGTGGCCTCTTCTACAGAAGTGTCCTCTTAACCAGCAGTACTCCCTAAGCGTTCAAGGGGCTATGCAAGCAGTCAGGCTAAATTATGCCATGCAGTGCTTCAGGTGGTCTGTCTAGGGGACAGGAGCCACACAGGGGCAGAGATTCTGTCATCTCTGCGGGGACAGGCTCAGAGGTGGTGGACACCAGGACAGTTTGAGCCACGTTGTATGCGACAATGGCACAAAACTTCTCTCTGCCCTCCAACTGGGACACTAGACACATGTTCCATGCTTGGCACACGTCCTGAATTTGGTGGTGCAGCGTTTCTTGACTAGGTACCCAGGCTTACCACATATTCTGAGGCAGGCCAAAAAAGTCTGTGGTCATTTCCGGCGGTTATACAATGCCAGTGCTTGGCTGAATGACATTCAGCAAGAATTTAATCTGCCCACCAACCGCCTCATTTGTGACATGCCCACCAGGTGGAACTCAACATTGGCAATGCTGCGGCAGCTGCACGCACAACAGAGGGCCATCAATGACTACCTGTGTGAGTATGGCACCAGGACAGGCTCAGGAGAGCAGTGACAATGCATGCATCAGTGACACTGTCCCCCTAGTCTTCCTGCTGGAGCACACTCTTCGTGGAATCATGGACAGGGCACTTGAGGCAGAACAGGGCGAGGAAGAGGAGGACTTCTTTTCCTCTCAAGGCTCCCTTTATGCAGATAGCATTCCTACAGGGCTGCCAAACACACAGGGAGAAGAAAAGGAGGTTTGTTTCAGCATGGATGTAGAGTATAACAAGCAGCAGTCTTCGGGGCATGGTTTTCAGTCCCCAGAAACCCACAGAGTTGTACGTGGCTGGCAGGAGGTAGTTCCTGACAATGTAATCCTCAGTGACCCAGAGGACTCTCATGCCTCCTCAAACTTACGCTGCATGGCCTCCCTGATTCTGTCAAGCCTGCGAAAAGACCCGAGGTTTCGTGGTATCAAGGAGAGGGATCATTACTGGCTGGCAACCCTTCTTGATCTACGTTACAAAGGTAAAGTTGCAGAGCTCATCCTGCCTTCGCAGAGGGAGTAGAGGATGAAACATCTTCAGGATAGCTTGAAGAAAAGTTTGTGCAACTCCTTTCCCGACCCTGGGAGGTTATCATTTCCTGGTGCTGGACAACGTGTTGTCTGAGGCTTCCTTCGGTCAGAGGAAAAGGGATGGAGAAGGTGGCCGGCTGACCGATGCCTTTAACCACTTGCTTCCCGGGCCAATTCTGACACTTTGCTCCTACATGTAAAAATCATAATTTTTTTGCTACAAAATTACTCAGAACCATACAAAAATTATATATGATTTTTTAGCGAAGACCCTAGGGAATAAAATTGTAACTTTATATCTTGCACGGTATTTGCGCAGTAATCAAACACTTTTTTTTGGAAAAGAAACAGTTTTATGTATTAAAAAATAAGAAAGCAGTAAAGTTAGCCCACTTTTTTTACATAATGTGAAAGAGGATGTTACGCTGAGTAATAGATACCTACCATGTCACGCTTTGAAATTGCACACAATCGTGGAACGGCGCCAAACTTAAAAATCCCCATAGGCGACGCTTTAAAATTTTTTACAGGTTACATGTTTTGATGCAATGGCTGATAGAAACACTTTCCTTGAACTGAAACCCAGGAAACAACTCAACTACACAGACAGCGGGACACAAGGTCCGGTGCGGATCATTACTCAGTATGGTAAACAGTGGGATCAACTCAGAGATGTCCTTAAGAAAAACTGGGACATCATAACTAACACCCCAGGATTATGTGAAATAGTAGGCCCAAAACCCAACATGGTAGCCAGGAGAGCTAAAAACCTGGGGGACATACTTACCTGGTCAGAATATGCTAGGACTCCCGATGGCACATGGCTCTCAAATTATCCTAGGTCAAGAGGAATGTTCCCCTGCGGCCACTGCCAAATATGCCCATTTGTAGATAGAACAGATACGTTCTGGAATACACACCGTGAAAAACAATACCATATAAAGGACTTGGTCAATTGTGCAACCAATTGAGTCATCTACATGCTTACCTGCCCTTGTAATAAGATGTACATAGGGAAGACTAAGAGACAGCTAAGGATACGCATAGGGGAACATATGAGGGAGATCAGTGAAAAAGACCCTGAAAAACCACTGGCAAGACACTTTGCCAACTTTCATGGGGGGAAACTGGAGGGGATGAGAGTGAAGGCAATATATGCCCTCAAACTATCATCCAGAAAGGGGGATTTTGACCAAATACTCATGCAAAAGGAAAAATCGTGGATTTTTAATTTAAATACTTTGGCGCCATCAGGCTTGAATACTGAATTCAACCTCCAGATCTTTCTGCAGGAATAAGATCCTTAATCTACCACTTTCCTAAACAAATTTAGCGTTATACCCACACTACAGTGACTAATGCTATTCTCTGTCCACAAATCATCCCCCCTCCCCCTTCACCCATATATATCCTTCTACATGGCCATAGACAACTATAATACCTCATTTTAATTGCCCCTATAACCACTTCATGATTGTCACAGTGACCCCCTTAATCTTGATATGTTCTTTTTTCCTTTTTCTTCTTTCTTCTTTTTTCTCCCCTTCTTTCCTCTCATCTCTATCTATCCCAGTATTGACAGTATTTCAATAAACTGCTGAGTAGAAAAAACTATTATTACTTCCCTCTGTCCTGTCTCAGGATCATCAACATATGATTGATATCTAGACACTAAACATTTGCATAAGATTGATGAATATTCAGGACATGTTGTGCTATTAAGAACATTTAAAATAGTGAGCAAATTCGGTAAGATCTGACACCCGTTCTGACTAATGCCCATGTCTCACCTGAACCACTAGATGCTATTATGCATCAGTGTCAGTGACACACATTTGACCAGCTTCTTATTGAATATTAATGTTAAATGGGCGGAGTGTCACGGGGCGGAGAATTGTGATAAGAAGCCCCCGCACACCTACCCTGACGTCCAGACGAAGCTACGCACATCCATAGCGAAACGCGTTGACGTCACTTCCGCCCGTGGCGTCAGCCAGTGCCTCGAACATGGAAGGGACCTAGAAGACAGAATGAAGGACGGGACTGGTGCATGAAGACTGGAGGACAGTACCCAGAGCACCATACACTATGTAGTGGAGGAGGAGTGAGACCAAACGGGAAGGTGAGCAATATGGGCACTGTGCTTACTACACATACTCACAGAGGGATGGACATGAGCGCTGTTTAGCACCACACTAGCGCTATGATGCTCCCTCAATACACTACTTTAAGTGCTTAATGGACCCCAGGGACACCATCAGCTTGCTCTATAGGCTGTACATCTTTCCAAAATGGAATATACAGCGGCATCTCCATCCAGGGGCGGCTCTGGATGGGGCAGAGCATTAGCCCTCTGTGACTTCAGCCTAATATACAACACTGTATAGTGCCCCGGGATCCATCACACATGGTTTACAGGTCCTCTTGAACGCCACCCACACTGAGAAAGGCTCTTCATATATCACTGTACCATAAGGCACATCATAAGATTGTTGTGCCATCTTCACTGCTGACAGTACTGCTGCACTTGGATTTTTGTACAGCAGCCACTGGAAGAAATTTCTATTCCCTATACAACACTCCCTCCCCCCCCACATGCAACTATAGCGGCGATAAGAAGGGGGGAAACCCGTGTCTCTGGGGGCGTGGTTGTACATACTGCAGCACACTGTATGACACTGTATCTACACTGCTATCCATTTCTGTACTGTGCCGCTGTTACTGCATAGACTGGCCATATAGGCCCCCAAGAGCCAACTCCTTCAGTGGTAAGGTCTCACTTCCACCATTCCAGCCCACGGAACTTACTAAGGTCGTGACACCTAAGCCAGAGCACTAAGGATTCACCTTTATACCTAGCCAACAGGGTTGTCTCGTGACCTAGTTCACGGGATCCTTCTCAGCTGGTCCCATCCCCCCCCACATTGTCAACAGCGGTGCTTTGCACAGGGATGGCCCTGTTTGCATCGGGGTTTTTCACAGCATCACACCACTATCCAACCCAGAGGCACTGGAGTATCTGGAGCCACCTCTACTCATTCACTTTTTTGGAATAGGGAGACAATTGTCCCCCACAGGTGGCCTAGACACTGCAATTTCTCAGGCGTCCGGACGCTGTTAGCTTGTCTTACTTGTTTGTTAGTCCGTAGTCTACATGTTGTGTCTTCCCATTTGTGTAACAGTATTGGAGGGTACCCCACATACTGGGGGCTCCTTATTGTTGTGATTTTAACTTTAAAGTCGATTTAATAAACTTGATATATTCTCTCTTTACCTTTGACCTGTCATACTCTGAGTTGCTCACTAAACCACTTTGCCCTCTCTTGGGGCCATTTCTATATATATGTTTATAGGCTTACCGTTTAGACCTACCTATATGGTACGCAGGTCAACGTAACTACCTTAAGTATATGCAGTCACACCACTGCATTGAGTTCAGTTATATGTTTTGAGCTACAGAGGAGGTCTAGTGCTAGAATTATTGCTCTCGCTCTAAAATTTGCGGCGATACCTCACATGTGTGGTTTGAACGCCGTTTACATAAGCAGGCGCAACTTACATATGCATTGGCTTCTGTGCGCGAGCTCGCGGTGATGGGGGCACTTTAAATTTTTTTTTTTTATTGTTTATTTTAACTTTATTTTTTTATTTTTACACTGTCTCTTTAACCTCCCTGGCGGGATGATTATTTCAGATTTTTGATGCTGAAAGCGGTACATTCGTTTTCATGGAAATTTGGCGTTTTATATTGTAGGCCTGTAATTCTTAGGAATAACTCACTTAAATCTGTCCAAACAAGAGTCTAGTAGACATCCCGGGTATGATAAAGTTTGAAACATGAAATCATAAATTATAATACAATAAATAACTAAAAATAATTATCAAAAATAATAATGTAATAGTAATGAAATGTATTCGATAATGTAATAATAAAATATATTCAATAATGTGATCGAACCAAAAACAATGAAATTTGCTCAGTTGCAGAATTGTCGCTGTCGTCACTTTCAGTGTCTGATGATAAATTTCCCCAAAAATCAGTATCACTCAATTCTGCAAATGATTCTTATTTACTATCGGTGTTTTCTAGCTGATCAAAAAACAATTTTGACGTAAAGGGACGCTTTTTGGTTGCCATGGACATTCTCAAGTTTCCAGGCAGAAAGAATGGCATATATAATATAAAAGTGCATGCAGGGCACTGGGCAAACCACTAGGGACAAAGGGATGTGAAATGATTTCATACAGTAATGGAATCTTACAGATTACAGTGCACTGTATATATGGTGTGTGTTTCACTTTTTGAATTTGCCGCCAGTCTCCATCCCCGTGCGACGCGACGCTCACAGGGAACGGAGCCCGGCACACAGAGACATCGGGCGGAGGACACAGCCCGCAGACACGGCGGGGGACATCGTTGGATCCAGGGGACAAAGTGAGTAACGCTGCCTTGGATCCAGCGATGCAATCCCGAGTGTGGCTCGGGGTTACAGCTAATGGTACTGAAATTCCACCCCGAGCCACACTCGGGATTACCGCCAGGGAGGTTGAAAAAAAAATTTTGATCACTTTTATTCCTATTACAATTTTTCCTTCACAAATGTCATTTTGCTCTAGCACTGTTGTAAACATCACACAGATAAGGCTCTTTAAAGGCATACTAAGGGGACCCCCCAGCGCGATAGTTAAAGGAATTTTTTTTCAGCATTAATAAAATCACTGCTCCTGAAAAAACGATTGATTTAAAAGCTTTTTTTTGCATTGATACATGTCCCATAGGGCAGGACCCAGGTCCCCATAGACTTTTTATGGCAATAACTTGTATATAGGTGTGTAGCACACTTAAGCGCTGTTATGATCATAGTACTCACTGATAGTAGATATAAAACAATGGGTTAATAAACCAATCTGAGAATAGCAGCAACCATTAAGTGGGTCAACTCCCAGTACAAAAACTACTAAAGTGCAAAGCAATGGTCATCTTGTTCATACATAAAAAATGTGTTGCAAAATATGTGCATCAATATTATTGCATGAAATGTGTAAACATTTATATAAAGTGTATTTGTGCTCAAAACAACTGTCTCCTCAACAATCTATGAAAATCTCCTTAATTGTCTTGTAAAACTGTGCAAAAAATGTGTAAACATTTATATAAAGTGCATATTGTGTTCAATAAACATGTCCCTCTGCAATCTGTGTGTTTCTTCTTGATTGAAACAAACACTTGTCCAAAAAATTAATAATAAATGAAAAATAAAAATGCAAACATACAATTCCAAAATATATATGGTGACTCGTGTGTGACTCGTGTGTGTGTAACCTTCACCGTTCACCTCTATGTGAAATGGCCGCCCACCTCCAGTAAAGACCCGCCAGGGTCACTATAAGCCTTGTGTGTACGGATCTGTGGATAGGATTATCCAGACAGCCAAGCTCAGATCCAAATGATGATTATCCAGCTGGTAAGGATCTCCTTTGGCCACAGTGAATACTTGCAATGAAAGACTTGTGCCCCCATTGGAAGATTCCCCCTCTATTACTTTTCTGGGGACAACCCATATTTTCTTTTACTTTCACTTTCAATGATAATGGTAAACAAGGAAAATAGAGAGGGTGAATCTCCCTAATGGGGACACAGACAGCAATAAAAACTAACAAGTGTTCTAATCCCTCTCCAATCTGTCCAAAACTAAAGAAAAAAGTTTTGCCTTTAGTTATACAGGGTGGGCCATTTATATGGATACACCTTAATAAAATGGGAATGGTTAACGTAACTTTATTCTTTCATGAGTTATTTACAAGTTTCTGATCACTTATAAAATGTGTTCAATGTGCTGCCCATTCTGTTGGATTGTCACTGATCGCAACACCACAGGAGAAATGCTAGCACAGCTTCCAGTATCCGTAGTTTCAGGTGCTGCACATCTCGTATCTTCACAGCATAGACAATTGCCTTCAGATGACCCCAAAGATAAAAGTCTAAGGGGGTCAGATCGGGAGACCTTGGGGGCCATTCAACTGGCCCACGACGACCAATCCACTTTCCAGGAAACTGTTCATCTAGGAATGCTCGGACCTGGCACCCATAATGTGGTGGTGCACCCCCACATTATGTCCATAATGGGGGTGGTAGTGTCACATGACCCTCTTCCTATTGAAAAAACAAAAGTTGGATTTAAAATGGCCGACTTCAAAATGGCCGCCATGGTCACCACCCATCTTGAAAAGTTTCCCCCCTCACATATACTAATGTGTCACAAACAAGAAGTTAATATCACCAACCATTCCCATTTTATTAAGGTGTATCCATATAAATGGCCCACCCTGTACTTTGAGTTAAAGTGGAGTTCCACCCAAAAGTGGAACTTCCACTTTAAGGCCTCCTCCCCGGCTCCTGATTGTGAAACTGAGCTTTTGGGGAGGAGGGGGGACAGGTACCCGATTTTGACAGGTACCCGCTCCCACTTCCGTTCCGGTCACCTTAGGCAATCGGAAGCGGAAGTTCTTTATCCTGAAGTATTCTGGGACAAATGACAGGTCCTAGAAGACTTCAGAACCAGTCACAGAGTGCAGTGCCGCTCATGCATGCCCATAGTAGAGATGCCGGTGCTGCTGAGGGAGGACAAGGGGAGAACACAGTGCGGGTGAGTGCACCGCTGGATCGCGGGATAGGTGAGTGGCTGTTTATTAAAACGCAGCAACTACAATTTTTGTAGCTGCTGACTTTTAACCATTCCTTACTGGGCACTTAAACCCCCTCCTGCCCAGACCAATTTTAGGCTTTCAACGCTGTTGCATTTTGAATGACAATTGCGCGGACGTGCGATGTTGTACCCAAACAAAATGTTAATAATTTTTTTTCCCACAAATAGAGCTTTCTTTTGGTGGTATTTGATCCCCTCTGCGGTTTTTATTTTTTGCGCTATAAACAAACAAAGAGCGATGATTTTGAAAAAAGAACAATATTTTTTACTTTTTTGCTATAATAAATATCCAAAAAAAATATAAAAAAGAAAATTATTCATCAATTTTGGCCGATATATATTCTTCTACATATTTTTGGTAAAAAAATTAGCAATCGGCGTATTTTGATTGGTTTGCGCAAAAGCAATTGCGTCTACAAACTATGGGAATAGATTTATGGAGTTTTTACTATTTTTTTTTTTTACTAGTAATGGTGGCGATCTGCGATTTGCAGCGGACATGTCGGACGTTTTTGACACATTTTTGGGACCAATGACATTTATACAGCGATCAGAAATTTATTTCAATAATTTTTATTGTGGTTAGAGATTACAACAAAATATATAGTTTTAACATGTTAAGAGTACATATCAGGTTAATTGGTAATCATAAGAGAAACGATTTACCTCACAATAGGAATGTACGATTATTTTTTAGTAGCATATGAAAAGTGATTACAAGCTATATACAATACACGCCATTAGTTTAATTTTTGCGTATGGGTACTCAAAATATAACATATGTGAGTAAGAGGAGGGGGGAGGGGAGGGGAGGGAGTTTGCAGAGGTGGATCTATAGTTGATTTACTGTTATCCAGTTAATCTTTTGGTGTTTTATATTTTTACGCATTTAGTGCTTTTTGTCCACAGGGCCCATTTTTTGAGGAATTTTGGGTACGAGAGGGTGATTAGGGCGAATATTCTTTCCATATCGTATTGGTGGTTGATTTCTGCTATGGTTTCTGCTATGCTTGGTATGTCGATAGATTTCCATTTTCTAGTGATGTTTAGTTTTGCAGCATATAGGATGTGTATGATGATATGTCTAGAAGAAAGAGGGAGTGGGTCTAGTCCTATGTGTAGGAGTGCCATTTTTGGGTCTGGGTTAATTATATGGCCAGTGGTCTCCGCTATTAGTTTTAAAATCGCGTTCCAGAATGAAGTTAGGTATTTGCAGGACCACATAGTGTGCATAAGGGATCCAAGGTCACCACATTTTCGCCAGCAATGTGGTTGGAAGGTGGGGTACATATTTGATCATTTTAGTGGTGTAAGGTACCACATATGTAGTATTTTTAGGTAAGATTCCCAATGGTTTGTGCATCTGGAGGTTCTGGCTGAGTAGGTAAGGACTTTCTGCCAATTTACGTCTGTTGTGTTGTGGTTTAGTGATGTTTCCCATTTTTCTAGGGATGAGGTTCTAGTTGGGAAGATTGTTTCGTTGATGATGTTATAGAAAAATGAGATTCCGTGTCCTCTGTAGGATGGGGCTTTAAGGAACTGGTGTACTTTAGTTGGGATAGCGATTTCTATGGGGATCTCGTGTGAGCGTAGATAGTGATGTATTCTTATATATGTGTAGAACTCGGAGGGTGGTAGGTTATAATTATTTTGCAGGGTAGGGAATGGGATTAATGGAATGGGATTAAGTTCCCTTTGTTGTAGAAGTTGTTGCTGAAGTTGAGTAATGTTACATTGTGTCCATGGGTTGATGTTGAGGTCTGGTATGATTCCTTTAAGGATGTCTATTGGGATTTTTATGTGGTCAGCTGGTTGAGAGTTCAGGGAGGTCAGATATGTCCATGCTTGTTGGGAGGTTTTGATGGTTGGGTGATTAGTTTCTATGAATTTAGGGAGAGCATTGGAGAGGAGTAGATACGTGTATGGGGTTGTAGGAAGAAGGGTGGAAGATTCCAGTAAGGACCAGATTTTTTCTTTAGAAGGGTGCCACCAGAAGTATAGTTGATCTAATAGCGATGCTATGTAATATGAGTGTACGTGTGGTAGGGCATCACCTCCCTTATTTAACGGCCTGTACATCAGATGAGACGCACATCTAGGATGTATGGATTCCCATATATATTGGTTGATGTATTTTTGGGCAGTTATGAAAAAGTTTCTGGGAATGGTAATAGAGAGAGTCCTAAAAAGGTACAAAATTTTGGGAAGTATGAACATTTTCACAATGGCTATACGGCCTAGTTTTGATATACCTTTGGAGCGTATTGAGTCTAAGTCCTTAGGGAGTGATTGTAAGATCAATTTGTGGTTCAGGTCGTATAGTTGTGTGGTGTGTGGAGTTAGGTTGATCCCCAGATAGGGAATTGACTTGGAAGACCATGTGAAAGCATATTTTTGCTGCAGGGTATTTTGGGCATGGAGGAATAAGTGTAATTTTAGAATTGTTGATTTGGAGACGTTAAGTTTATAGTAGGATACTTGATTATATTGGTCAAGAGCTTGTTGGACGGAGTGGAGGGATTGGATTGGTTTAGTAACTAGAATAATTATATCGTCAGCGAAAAGGCTAATTTTTTGTTCTGTATGGTTGTGGGGAATGCCAGATATTTTTGGATCTGCTCTTATTTTGGACGCTAAGGGTTCTATGAGTAGTGCAAATATTATAGGGGAAAGAGGGCAGCCTTGGCGTGTGCCATTTGTTATTTTAAATGGTTTAGATAATAAGCCATCTGTTAGGACTTTTGCTGAGGGGGATGAGTAAAGGGCCATGATTGCTTGTTTTATCCAACCAGTAAGTCCAAATTTTTGTAGTGTTTCCTGCAAGAACCCCCAGTGAATTCTATCAAACACCTTCTCTGCATCCAGGGAGAGGAACAGAGAAGGCGTTTTTTTGTGTTGTATTTCATGTAGGAGAGATAGGAGTCTTCTTGTGGCGTCTGGAGCTTGTCGTCCGGGCACAAAGCCCACTTGGTCGGGGTGTATTAACGTAGGAATCAGGAGAATACGTCTTCTGGCTAAAGTTTTAGCGTAGATTTTAATATCTGTATTGATAAGGGATATGGGTCTGTAGTTTTGAACCTCCTGGGGGTTCTTGCCAGGCTTAGGTATTGTAGTAATTATTGACTGTAGGAACTCTGTAGCGAAGGAGCCAGAGGATGCAGCAAAATTGAAGAGGTCTGTGAGGTGGGGAGCCAGATCAGTAGGGAATTGTTTATAAAACTCATTAGTATATCCATCTCCACCTGGGGATTTGTGCAATGGGAGGGTTTTTATGGTTTCCTCTATTTCCTGTGGAGTGAAGGGTTTGGATATGGATTGTAGTTGGGCGTCTGTGAGAGAGGGTAGATGAATAGTTTTTAAATATTTTTGTATATTGGATTGAGTGGGTTGGGGGGTTGTGTCGTCATCTTTGAGGTTATAGAGAGCTTGGTAGAAGTCTCCAAAGGCTTCTGCGATTTCTGCTGGGTTTGTGTGAAGTTTTTTGGATGTGGGGTGATAGGAATTGGCTTTATTTCCTAGTGAATAGTATATAGATTTGGTTATTTTTAGGTTCTGCTCAATTTTGTATGAGAGAAGGGACTGAAGTTTTTGCCTGTCTTGCTGTAGAGAGTCTGCTAGGGTTTGGGTGGGAGTTTGCTTGTGTTGGGTTTCTTTTTGTTTAATTGATTCTAAGACCTCTTCAATTTGCTTTCTCCTCTGACTATTTACGTTGGATTGTATTTGAATAAAAATTCCCCTCATGTAGGCTTTGTAGGTGGCCCATATAGTGGGGATAGGTATTTCTGGTGAAGAGTTTGTCTGAAAAAATAGAGTGTGGGCTTGAATTATTCTCTGGCGGTGTTCAGGTTTGGACAATAAAGTCGAGTCCAGCCTCCATAGTCTGGTGGAGCTGGCTTTCCGGGGATCACCTAGTTGTATCGAGACCGGGGCATGGTCCGACCATGTAATTGATCCAATACTTGAAGAAGTTACTATTTGTAGTGTCCATTTATCCGTGATAAAAAAGTCAATTTGGGAATATGAGAGGTGTGGTGGGGAGTAATATGAATAGTCTCTTTCGGGTGCTGTGCTGACATCTCCAGATGTCGTATAGGTCCATGGAGTGTAGTACTTGTTTTAGGGTTTGATGGGGTGCTCCTTATTATTGATGATGTTGAAGTCACCTCCGACGATGAGTTTGCCTTGTTTAAGGTCCAGGATTTTCTTGAATAATCGTCTACAAAATCTAAGTTGTTTGGTGTTTGGGGCATGTACATTTGCGTTAGTATATCTGGTCCCATCAATGTCACATATGAGAATGTGATATTTGCCAAGGGGGTCTACTGTCTCCGAGTGAAGATGAAAGGTGGAATTGTTTTTTATTGCCGTTAGGACTCCATTCTTCTTTCGGGGATTGGAAGCAAAAAAGGTGTGTGGATATTGTCGCATATGTAGGGTCGGGGATTTTCCCATAGCAAAATGAGTTTCTTGGATTAGAAAAATGTCTGGTTTAAGAAGGTTGGCTTCTCTAATCAGTGATGCTCGTTTAAATGGTGAGTTCAGACCTCGCACATTGAGAGTTGTGATTTTAAGCGCCATTATAAGCGTATGGTATTCGATGTGAAAGTAGATATGGCTGTTTTATGTGGTTAGGAGGTCTGAAGTTAGTTCTGTGGAGAGATATTTCCCTTACTCGAGGTGTTGAGTTGGGCCGAATGGAAGATATTTTCTGCTTTCTCAGACGTTGTCGCTCTGTGTGCATGTATTTTTCCGGTGGGTATTTCTTTGTAAGATCCTGTGGGTATCGAAGTTGGGATGGTGTTTTTTGGGGGAGGATGAGAGGAGAAGGATAAGAAAGGCTTGCCAGAAATGCAAGCATCATGGGTAGCATCTTTTGCTACTTCAGTGGATGGGGGGAATAGAAGCATCCAAATCATTAACGTAATGATCGGAATTAGAACAGAACAGAACATAGTTTGTCAGTGAGGCTTAACACGGGTGAGGTCCCAGCTAAGATGGGATAAACTGGAGCATCCATTAGCCTTTGATGTTTTACTTAGGACTATTATGTGTCCATACGTTGTGGGCGTTTTGGGGAAGAGGAGGGTTCCATAGGTGGAATTATTCCCCATTCTTTGAGTAGTTTCAATCCCGATTCCAAGCTTCTGATTGTGTGGAATTTTCCTTGTCGTTTAATTGTTATTTTTGTAGGAAATCCCCATTGGTAGAGAATGTTGTGGTTTCGAAGCGCTTTCGTTATAGTTGAGAGGTTTCTTCTATTTTGTAGGGTTGCTTTTGAGAGGTCAGCATAGATTTTGATCCCAATATAGGGATCTGGGAGTGACGAGGTGTTTCTTGCAGCTTGCATGACTTTTTCTTTTGCATGGTAGAAATGAACTCTTGCCAGGACGTCCCTCGGGACTGAGGCTGGTAAAAAGTCCGGTTTTGGAATCCTATGAGCTCTGTCGATAGCCAGTTCTAGATCGGAGAGCGATGGAGTTAATGCTTTCATTAGTTGTTGTACATAGGGTACAAGTGTGTCAGAGGTCACTGCTTCTGGAATTCCTCAGAGTTTGAGATTATTCCGCCTGGAGCGGTCCTCCAGGTCTGCTAATTTGAGGCCTATTTGTTGCAGTTCTGAGTCTTGGTCTGTGAGGGCGTCCACCATGTTATTATGGGCTATACACATTTCACTGACCTTAGTTTCTACATGTGTAATTCTGGTCTCGTGTTTCTGAATGGCTTTTTTGATAGGTGTGAGGGTTGTGCACATATCTGAATGAAGAGATTGTCGGAGAGATATCAGCATAGTCTTTAAAGAAACCTCCGTAATAAGTTGGTCTGTAGCTGGTATTTTCTCTATGTGGGAAGGAACGAGGGTTTGCGGAGCGAGCGTTATCGCGAACGAATCTTTGGTTCATTCTCCGAACGGATCTTCGAGCGGATCTGTGATCGTTTCTTGTTCCGCGTCTTCCATATGGGGCCTGGACTTCAGCGGGCTTCTGGTCATGGGTGACATGGGCGGGGAAGCGTCGCCTGGGTCTCCCTCATACAGGGGGAAGGTCAGTCTGCGGTCGGTGCTCGTCTCACCTGTATTTTGTGAGTCTTGCGGTGCTCTCCGTCTCGGGTCGGCGCCATCTTGGATGGGATCAGGGCCTGATGCTGGGAAGAAATCCGTTAGTTTCTGCAGCCGATCAGTGTTCTTTCTTCGGCGAGACATCTTATCAGGTAAAGGGTGATTGCTGGAACACACTTTAAGGTGGATGCTGTCAGTATTGTCGCTTTAATAGCTGGTTTATGGCTGGGATATCAGGAGCCTCAGAGAAGAGCGGCCATCTAGGTTGTTGGCCAGACACGCCCCGCGATCAGAAATTTAAATGTCCACTGATTACTGTATAAATGTCATTGGCAGTGAAGGGGTTAACCTGCAGGGGCAGTGAAGGGGTTAACAGTGTTCCCTGGGTGTGTTCTAACTGTGGGGGGGATGGCCTGGTCGGGACATAACAGATCTAACTGATCCCAGTGACAGGGATCAGTAGATCTGTCTTGTCCCATTCACAGAACGGAGAACCGCCGTGTTTACATTGGCGGTTCCCCGTTCTGAGGCTGCTACAAGTGATCGGCGGGTCTCGGGCGGACATCGAGTCCGCCCGACCCGCGGGCACACCCACGCAGCGTGCGGCGGCCGCACGAGGCAGGACGTCCATGGACGTCCTCCTGGATTTTCAGAGCCGCGCTGTAGCCGTCTTTCGGCTATAGCGCGGTTCTGTACTGGTTAATAAACAAAAATATGAATGGAACTCTGCTTTAATAATTTTGTTTCACCATATTAGTTATGTTATTACCAATATTCATATAAAAGAGCATCTGGGTAACAGTGACCATAACATGATTTCATTTAATGTAAGCTGCAAGCAACAAACACATTCAGGAAAGATAAAAACACTTAACTTTAAGAGAGCAAATTTTACAAGGATGAGGGCTGCTCTCCAGGACTTAGACTGGGAGGGAATATTGGCATCGATGAACACAGAACAGAAATGTGAATTTCTGTTCTGTGAAGAAAAGACTGTATGCGAACTCACTGCAAAGTATATTCCCATGGGCAATACGTTTAAAAGGCTAAAAATAAAATCTATGTGGCTCACTGCCAAAGTTAACAAAGTTATAAATGATAAGAAAGGAGCATTTAAAAACTATAAAAATGAAGAAACACTATCATCTTTTAAATATTACAAAGAATATAACAGAATATGTAAAAAGGAAATCAAGGACGCAAAGATGTAAAATGAACGACAGATTGCAAAAGATAGTAGGACAATCCCCAAAAAATTCTTCAAATATATTAATAGTAAAAAGGTCAGGTCTGAGCATGTAGACCCTTTACAAAATAATCTAGAGTGCGTGACTGGGGACAAAGAGAGAAGCAAATTTATTAAATACATTCTTCAGCTCTGTGTATACTAAGGAGCATGGGGGAGCTCATGTCCATAACGGGGGTGGTAGTGACACAGCCCCAGATGATCCACAATGGTTCAAAAGTGAAATGGGCCAGAAGTATTTAGACTAAAGGTAGATAAAACACCTGGACCAGATGGCATCCATCCACGGATCCTAAAAGAATTGAGCTCTGTCATTTCAAAGCCATTGTATCTCATTTTTAGAGACTCCTTAATGACTGGAATAGTACCACTGGATTGGCGTATGTGCCCATATTTAAAAAGGTATCAAAGTCTTTACCAAGTAACTATAGACCTGTTAGTTTAACTTCTATATTTGGGAAGTTCTTGTTGGAAAAAAATGTTTTAAGCAACAGACAGCATGAACAGAAGTTGTCAAACAAACCTGATTTCTTTTTATGAGGAGGTAAGTAAAATCTTGAACAGATGGGTGGCTGTTTACGTGGTATACTTGGATTTTGCAAAAGCGTTGTAGATGGATAGAAAACTGGCTAAAAGACCGAATTCAGAGAGTAATGGTTAATGATTCTTACTCTGAATGGTCTAAGGTTATCAGTGGTGTACCCCAAGGTTCAGTGTTGGGACCCTTACTTTTCAATACATTTTTAAATAATATAAGATCTGGGATTAAAAGTACCATTTCAGTGTTTGCAGATGACACCAAGCTATGCAGTGGAACGCTCTTACAGGATGTCTCCAACTTACAAGCAGACCTTGATGCACTGTTTAATTGGGCGACTATGTGGCACATGAGGTTTAATGTTGATAAATGTAACAACTGGGGGAATCCATAGTGGAGAAGGATCTGGGGGTCTTGGTAGATCATACACTTAATAATAGCATGCAATGCCAAGCTGCGGTTTCCAAAGCAAGCCAAGTCCTTTCTTGTATTAAGAGAGGTATGGACTCCAGTGAGACAGATATCAGTTTGCCCCCTGTACAAATTATTAGTAAAACCTCATCTGGAATATGCAGTTCAGTTTTGGGCACCAGTGGTCAAAAAGGATATCGGGGAACTGGAGAAAGTGCAGAGAAGTGCAACCAAACTAATAAGAAGCATGGAGAGCTCAGCTATAAGGAAAGATTAGAGGAACTGAATTTATTCTCTCTTGAGAAGAGGAGATTAAGGGAGGATATGATCAACATGTACGAATACATAAGTGGTCCATACAGTGAACTTGAGTTATTCACTTTAAGGTCATCACAAAGGACAAGGGGGCACTTTTTCTAGAGGAAAAAATATTTAATCTCCAAATACGGAAAGGTTTCTTCACAGTTAGAGCTGTGAAAATGTGGAATAGACTCCCTCCAGATGTAGTTTTGGCCAGCAAGGTAGATTGCTTTAAAAAAAAAGGCCTGGATTCTTTCCTTAATGTAAATAATATAACTGAGTACTAACATTTTTAGGTAACGTTGATCCAGGGAAAATCTGATTGCCTCTCGGGGATCATGAAGGAATTTTTTCCCCCGCTATAGCTAATTGGATCACGCTTTGCTTGGGGTTTTTTGCCTTCCTCTGGATCAACTGTGGGTGAAGTGTTGTATATGGGATTGTATGGTTATATATAATTTTTCTATATATATATATATATATATATTTTTTTTTTTTTGTGGTTGAACTAGATATGGACTTATGTCTTTTTTCAATCTGACTAACTATGTAACTATGTTATACGATTCATTTTCGGAATGTGTTTCCTATATTTGGAATCGTTTTGTATATTCTTTATTTTCAAATCGATTCAAAATTTTAATTTTAGAAGACAGCTATACTTGTTCTGTTCTATTCTATTCTATTTTGTACTATTCTATTTTTTCTGTACCATTTTTCTGTTCTGCTGTTCTATTAGTTTATTTTCTATTCTTTTCTGCGTTATTCTATTCTATTCTGTTTTATTTCACTTTTATACCTGACTGTATTCGTTGCAATATGTTTCCTTTTCAAATTCATTTTCAAATTTAAATTTGAATTAATTTCCAAATTAAAATACATTTTTTAATTTAAATTCAGATCATTTGTTTTGTTATAATTGTTTTTGGATTAGTTCAAATTTGTAACTATTGTGATTTGGAAATTTGGACACATCTGAATCTACGAATAATGAAATGCACATATCTACTTACCTTAGAGGTAGCCCCATTCCTCTTAAACACATCAGAAGACCAGACTGGTGGGTCCCTGCATCAAATCCATAGTAGCAATAAAGCAAATATCCTTCAGAAAGCTTAAAACTGATTAACTGCTATGAGTTACTATACTCTGCCCTTCTTTTTTGCACTGCTTAATTTTGGAAGGCCAGAACTTCAATTTTACTGTGATGGGCACAGCAGAGGATATATTTTGTGGGATTTTTAAAGTGTTTTAGACAATTTGAAGAAATGTTGTGCTATAAATACCAAAAATAATTTGTCCTCAATATCCTTCTCTGGCCCCCTATTTTGCACATTGTTTTTTGACAGATTGATATATAAAACATAAGCAAAATGGTACCAAAACTTCAGCAAAAAAATTTGATCTTAGTGGCTCCAACCCATAAACTGTAGCAGGTTGTGGATCCTGTCGGCAAACTACTTTTACATGACCTAAGCCGAAACTAGCCATTACTCAGTATGTAGTTCTATACAGAAATCATCTCATGTCTACAATTCTGAAAATCTTAACACCTCTACCACTGAGTGACGCAGGTTCTTCTACAGGTTACAGTTTACAAAAAAGTGCATAAAGCTTTGTTTGTTAGTTTATCCTAACGGGGTTCTTCTTAAATCGCCATTAAGAACACTGTCACACATTTTAGTGTTACCAAACAACCGTGAAAACAGTGATACAAAATGTGGCAGCAGAAGACAATAAATTAGGTGAAGTGAGGAATTTTGGCTTTACAGAAAGAAGGGAGAGGCTGTCTGGCACACGAATGCCAGTTCCGCTCTTTGGGAAGGTCATATAAATGGACAATCCATCAAACACAAAGAGGTGATTGTTAAAGCGGAACTTTACCCATAACAGTTTGATAACAGGTAATGTTCTTTAACTAAAGAACATACATTGCACATTAATAATTATGCTATCAAAATTAGTATGAGCTGTAAGTTGCCTCCAGCATTGCTCCGGTTTCTTCTTGGTGGAGGTTCCCATTTTGTTGAAGCCCAGGGCGATCACTTTCCTTTCTTCATTTGGTACTATGCACATCCATCTGGGCACCTCGGTATATACTGATTTTTTTTGGATTATTTTCTGGCAATAATTTTAATTATTGATATTTAATAAAATCTTTTTGCCATTAGGCCATAGTCCCTTGAATCTCCCCTTGGATTATGGGGTGTTTGGGAAGTTCCTGGTTGTCTGAGCATGTTTGGTCTCTATCAAGCACAATGTAAGCTATTTCTGCAATATGGACTGTTATATTGCTAGACATCTCTATGTATTTATTCCCTTTACTGTTTGGTTAATATTTTTAGAATCGATCCATCTTACTGTACACACCCCCTGAAGAAGACTGTGAAAAGTTGAAACACGTTGGGGTTCACTCTTTAATCTATGAGTTTTGATTGATGGAGATTCTCCTTTCATCTTCTTTGTTCAGTTTATAGTTATGTGCATTGATATGTATTCTATATAAATTTTAACATTTGTACGCTAAAATATTTTGTGTTTTAATAGAATCTTGTGGTGCCTTAAAAAACCCCTGTGTTTTTTGACTTTTCTTCCTATATTGGAAAGTCTCCCCCTCTCAAAAACTGTATGTCACTTTCTTCAAATAAAATATGTACATTTCCAGCCTTGACTGTATGACTTAACTCAGCTACAATGCTGAAGTTCATAGCACTGCTGTTGCCAAGGGAAAAAGGAGACAGTATCAGGGAGATGAGGCACTATCCTTGTAAGTTTAACTCTTTTGTGTCACCCTGGCAGCAGAGCTTGCCCTGTCACCTCTCCTGTTTTTCTTATCTCCATCCCTGATCTGTGTTCCCTCTGCACAGTCTGTGTCATTCCTTTTGCTTTCTCCCCCCTTCAACAACAGTAAATCTTAAAGCTGTCATCTGAGAGGCCTCTAGTGGTTATTATTTTAGGGACAGCGTCATTCCTTTTGCTTTCTCCCCCTTTCAGCAACAGTAAATCTTAAAGCTGTCATCTCAGCGGCCTCTAGTGATTATAATTTTAGGGATAGTGCTGAGAATGGAGAGCAACTGATCATGTGCAGAGCAGGGTGAGATGGGCTATTACTCGATTTTAACCACTGCCGACTGCCCATAGTACTTTTATTGTGGGCGGCCAGCATGGGCAGGCTGGATCGCGTACATGTTTAGGGGTGTGCAGCATACAGCTGCCATAACCGCTGTGTCCATTGGACACAGTGGATTGTGGATTCCGGTACCCGCGGCCCAGTGATCATTATGTGATCACATGATCACAATGTTAACAAAACTGTTATGAATAAATTCATTCATAACAGATGGGTTTCCTATGCTGTGATTGGCCCACAGCTATCACATGGTACCTGAGTCAATCACAGCACCCTGTACATGTGATTAGCTGTAGCCAATCACAGATTGCTAGTAATCACAACTGTTATGCATGTAACCCATTTATGAAAGTACAAAACATTGCTGTTACGATTGTCATTGTAACAGCAATCAAATCCCTGATCACCACCTTAGAGTAGTACAGTATCACTATGGTGACAATAAACTACTTTGATGAAAATACATTAAAAAAAAAACATTAATAAAAGTCTTAAAAAAGAAAAAAATGTTTTAAAAAATTGAATAAAAATTATTTACCTTTGATTTTATTGGATATATAACAGAAGGCAGAAAATAGTTTTTTTTTTCAAAAAACGTTGGTCCTTGTTTATCGCTAAAATAAATGGTGATCAAATGCCACCAAAAAAACTCTGTTTGTATGAAAGAATGATAAAAATGTAATTTGGGTAGAGTGTTGCATAACCATGCAATTGTCAGTTAAAGTAGTGTAGTGCGGTATAGCAAAAATGCCCTGGTCATAAAGGGGGTAAAATCTTCCAGAGTTGAGGTGGTTAAACAGTATAGGCACCTATTTTTGATGTTTTACATATAGCTATATCTGCAAAAGGTAGCATGAATGATCTATCAAGACTTTCTGAATTTTATGACTAAAGTTCCACTTTAAGCCATGCAACCTGGGGTTTAATTCACAAAGAGTTAAATTCTGAATATGCACAGCATGTTTGATAAACTGCCACATAGGATAAATTTCAAAAATCCCTATAATTCATTAAAAAAAACTTAAAGTTAGAGTTAAATTACACATGAAATGCTCCTTTAATTAATGCGGTGCACCCCTCTTAATTCATGCTTTTTAAGGAGCGGTGACCGCCCGCTCCTTAACAACCATGACTCATCTGCTGTCAGGGGGCTGGAGCTCCAGCCGATGTCTCGGGTCCTCATTGGATAGATTGATAGCAGTGCAGTCATTGGCTCCCACTGCTGTCAATCAAATCCAATGATGCAGGAGCCAAGTTAATGGCTGCAACAGCAGGACACGGGAGCGCGCCCGCACGGGTGACCCCAGGGAAAGCACTTCCCTGATGGGTCACTCAATGCGGGGAGAAGCCAGGAGCGCCGCTGGAGGACCCCAGAAGAGGAGGTTCAGAGCCACTCTCTGCAAAACTCTTGTACAGAGGAGGTAAGTATGACATGTTTGTTATTTTTAAATAAAGTGGAACCTTTACAATCACTTTAAGCTTCCTTTGCCTATTTAGAACATTTCCCTAACAAAATCTACTGAGCATGCACCAAACAATTTCACTATTTATGTCATGATAAGTAATAATTAAGGGGATCTATGTAATGTATTCCAAGATGCAGATACCTTAGATATCATTGTACTTGCAAGCTTACAAAAAATCCTTCCTCACTTCTGTTTACACCCTGCCAAAGACATAACTGTCTGCCAACACTAGAAAGAGCTCTCAATATATGGGAGAGAGCCTGACCTTCAAGTTCATCTAAAGCCAAAACTTTTAGGTTTGGATATCATATGATTTTTTTTTCTTTCTATGCCCTGTTGGGAAAATTCCCCTTTATTTCCTTTCATAGAGACACAACAGGAAGTGAAGGGATAGTCCTTCTTAGATCCTCTTTTTATTAAATTTCACTTTCAGCTCCAGTGAAAATGACCAGGAATCTCCCCAGCAGGGACCCACACAGCAATTAATAACTGAAAAGGGTTTTAGCCATCCATCAAAAAAGAAAATATGTTTTAGATTTATTTATTCTTTGGCTTTGGGTTTAATACCGCTTTACCTTGTTGCTATACACATTAGCTGCAGATTTAAAAGCAGAACTCCAGCAGAACAAAAAAAAAAAATAGAAAATGCTCATTAAAAGTTATAATAACAAAATTGGTGTAGGGTTTGGCTGCCCTCTAATGTCTGAATTTGTAAATGCCTGTAAACTTCCTGTCCCTGGGTTGCTGGCTTTGAAACCCTAAAAATAGGAAGTGGAGAGGGAGAAAATGTCTCAGCCACATGTCTGTCCATGCTGCCCCAAGCCAGAAGGGACTATTATGCAAGTATACCCATGATCTAATAGTTTAACTGCAGCTGCTGTATATCTAAATCCTTGTGACAGACAGAGTATCTCTGGCCTGTCCTTGTTATTATTTCACACACACACTGCCAGATCACTGAGGCTGTCCTGCTGTATGTGTAGTGGTCAGCTTCCAGTATATTGGGAGTTTAACCTTTTTATTGCAATATAGTTTATATGCAGCTCCTGTTATTCTAGTTAATTCTGTCCCTTCTGGTCTGAGATTCTATAGCTAGTCTTAGCTTAGGGCTAGATAACCAGCATAGGCTACAGCCAAGATTAGGATCATAGGATTAGGGGTCCAGTTGCATATCAGATTAGAAATTATTAAGGGGGGATTAAAGCGCAGAGTAGATAGGATGACTTTATGACCGTAAGTTGAACAAAAAAAGGAAGCTATTCCCCCATCCACACATTCAAAGAAGATGATGAAATCTGCCAGTGGGACAATAGCTCAGCAGGAGCTATACCTGGCGGCACTGATTGGTTGGGAAAACCCAACAGGTTGGTTGTACACAAGTAGATTTATAGATCAATTTGTGTACAACCAGCTAGCCCATACATGGGTCAAAATTAAGCTGGTACCTGCTGAACAAAACACTACGTTGGCATAATAACCACATTGTTGCACTATTTGCCCCGTTGACACACTAGGAACAAGGCAGTCTCAAGCTGCTGTCAATCACTTGCATGGAGGAGGGAAGAGAGGGAAGCAGGGAAGTGTGCATGCAAAGGTGGCTTCATGGGACCCTGTAAGGGGAAAGAGCCATCCAAAAACAGGAACCAGGGAAGGAACATTTTGAGAGGACGTATTGAAGGCTACTTAAAGCGGTAGTAAACCCATCCATTTAACAGTTAAAAACCAGTTCCATCTCCGGCACATGTCGGAAATGTAACACTCCCATTGGTTGTGCTCTAAACCAAACTGTCAAACCATCCAATGCCTGGTGTCATAGCTGATCACATGTGCAGCATCATGGCAGT
Organism: Glandirana rugosa; assembly: GCA_018402905.1. Lineage (NCBI taxonomy): Eukaryota > Metazoa > Chordata > Amphibia > Anura > Ranidae > Glandirana > Glandirana rugosa. The sequence continues at coordinate 459,052 of BLSH010271277.1, read as the reverse complement.
TGTGGATTAAACAGAGGCCAAGATGGCAGCTTCCTTGGCTGAAAATGATAGGAGGGTTTACTACCACTTTAAGGCTTAAAAAAAAGCAGCCATGCAGACATGGTAAGTGCCAGCGTTGCTCCAGCATTTTTACTGGCAGGCAGTAAAAATTTGGGGCTTTTTTCCTGCCAATAAATGCCAGTGACAGGAAAAGGTGGCCAGTTAAAATATGGCTGCGACTCTTGCTACAGTGTGTTTTGGCAGTGCTGGTGGGGGGTGCTGTAGCTGTCATTTGGCTATAGTGCGGTTGGCATGTGGTTAAATCACATTTCTAATTGTATATTGTACTTGTTTGTAGTCTAAATACTGAAATTTGAACTTCAAACTGTAATTTTGTAACTTTTGAAAATGCCAGTAAAAACGTGTCTGTGCCAGTAAATTTTGGGTGTTGTGTCAGTAAATTTCAATCTGGTAGGTTGGCAACACTGGTAAGTGCTGAGGTCTTGCAGCACTATATGCTTTTTTTAAACTAGGGTTTAATGACACTTTACTGTATCTTGTTCCAATATGGTCACATACTATATACTCAGATAATACATTTACTATTCCAGGGACCCCTCCAGTTCCTATTATATACAGCGGGATGAACATACTGAGTGCTAATGACACAGCAAAACAAAGATTACACATTAACAGAAAGACAACCAATCAATGCGTAGCAAAAAGCGGGCCTTATTGTGCTTGACATGGAGATGCAAAGGTCAAGCACACTGCTCGGCGCTGTTCACTCTGACATATTACTATTATTACGGAGGAGCTTTTTCTTTATAGACTGGATAATCAACACAGCGTGTACTTTTTCATGTAATAACAGATGTAGAACATTGATGTTTGCACTGTGAATGTTAGCAAAGGTCACACTTTGAAAATGTTAACTGAGCAATATGTACTGAATTCCTTACATTGTTGGACATTTCTATTTTCCAAAACTGTGTGATGTTCTTTAAAGTATCTAAGTAAAACTTTCCAATCAGTCGCCACACCTCCACTAACAAGTAGCCGATGAAGACTTGTAATGCCAGCAGCCATCTATAATAGCTACATGAAAACACATTTACTGTTTTTATTAAAACAAATCGGCCACCCATCATCCAGAAGGTCAAAGAGGACTGAGATAGCACTGTGTACAAAGTGGCACAAACAGAATACAATATATTTTGGTATTACTGGACTATGTGCAAGGATCTTGGTGAGCAGGTCTTCTGATTCATAGTCCACCTGAGAAGTCTGATAGCCTTGACATGTTTACTCTGTATACTGATGACAGTGTAAATATTTCTGTCTGAGAAAAATTCCTTCAATCTCTGACATCATTGACATTGGCATCATGTGTGCAGGAACACGATAGAAATGTGAAGATTGCCATAATAAAGTATTATAGTGTTTGAATGGCAGCATCTTATACTGTATACTGCTACCAGGTATAATTCACAATACAGAGAGAAAAACCTTTACGGACAACAATAAGCTACAGCCAAGACATAATCCTATTTTTAAAGGTTGTGTACATTTTAAATGACGGATACAAAGTCCAGTAAATTGCTTCCCTCAATGGGTTTCATAAATCTTTTGAATCAGCTGTACAATGGCAGTCTCTTATGTTGGCCATGAATCAGTGGTGGTCAACTTTCTTGATAGTGTGGCACCCAATATCACCAGAGAGACGCACAAAAAAATCGGAGAATATTTATTGTCAGAGACAGCAGACACACAACAGGACATTGGCATGATACAGAAGATGGTCAGAGACTGTTATGGGACAATAGGCAGAACATATATATTTTTTATTACTTAACCACTTGACCACTGGGCACTTAAACCCCCTTAACAACCAGACCAATTTTCAGCTTTCAGTGCTCTCCCATTTTGAATGACAATTACTCAGTCATGCAACACTGTACCCATATGAAATTTGTGTCCTTTTTTTCACACAAATAGAGCTTTCTTTTGGCGGTATTTATTCACTGCCGGTTTTTTTATTTTTTGCGCCATAATTAAAAAAAAAACAAAAATTTTGTAAAAAAATAAATTTTTCTTAGTTTCTGTTATAAAACTTAGCAAATTTGTAATTTTTCTTCATAAATTTTGGCCAAAATTTACACTGCTACATATCTTTGATAAAAAAACAAACAAATCTGTGTATATTATTTGGTCTTTGTGTAAGTTATAGAGTCTACAAGCTATGGTGCCAATCACTAAAAATTGATCACACCTGATCACACCTGATATATTGAAGGCCTATCTCATTTCTTGAGACACTAACAAGCCAGGAAAGTACAAATACCCCCCCAAATGACCGCTTTTTGGAAAGTAGAAATTTCAAGGTATTTAGTAAGAGGCATGGTTAGTTTTTTGAAGTTTTCATTTTTTTCCCACAATTCTTTGCAAAACTAAATTTTTCTTTTTTATTTCACAAAATTGTCATATTTCCAGGTTATTTCTCTCACATGGCATTTGCATAGCACAAGTTGCACCCTAAAATATATTCTGCTACTCCTCCTGAGTATGGTGATACCTCATGTGTGAGACTTTTACACAGCCTGGCCACATACAGAGGCCCAACATTGAAGTAGCACTGTCAGGCATTTTAGAAGCATAAATTACACATCTCATTTCTCAGCCACCTATTACACTTATGAAGGCCCTGGAGCACCAGGACAATGGAATTACCTACAAAATGACCCCATTTTGGAAAGCTAACACCCAAGCGTATAATCTGTAAGGCATAATGAGTATTTTGAATGGTTCATTTTTTTCCAGAAGTTTTTGGAAAATGTGGAAAAAAATGAAAACACATTTTTTTTTTTACACAAAGTTGTCCATTTCTAAGATATTTCCAACACACAGCATGTACATAGCAAAAATGACACCCCAAAATACATTCTGCTACTCCTCCTGAGTATGGCAATACCACATGTGTGAGACTTTTACACAGCCTGGCCACATACAGAGGCCCAACATTGAAGTAGCACTGTCAGGCATTTTAGAAGCATAAATTACACATCTAATTTCTCAGCCAACTATTACACTTATGAAGGCCCTGGAGCACCAGGACAATGGAATTACCCACAAAATGGCCCCATTTTGGAATGCTAACACCCCAGCGTATAATCTGTGAGGCATAATGAGTATTTTGAATGGTTCATTTTTTTCCAGAAGTTTTTGGGAAATGTGGAAAAAAATTAAAACTCATTTTTTTTACACAAAGTTGTCCATTTCTATGATATTTCCAACACACAGCATGTACATAGCAAAAATGACACCCCAAAATATATTCTGCTACTCCTCCTGAGTATGGCGATACCACACGTGTGAGACTTTTACAAAGCCTGGCCACATACAGAGGCGATATACAAGGAGCACCATCCATACATTACATACATTACGCATCTAATTTCCTGACAACCTATCACATCTTTTTGAAGGCCCTTCATATTTCTAAACTACACCCCAATATACATTCTACTGAGCAAAAGGGTAAAGAAAAGATTACCTGTGATCTTAGTAGTGCAGTTGACCACAGGAGGAGAGCACTGATCCAGGCAGCAGGCAGAGACATTGTCACTGACAGCAAACGGAATTGTCCAGGCAGCAGGCAGGAATATTGTCCAGTCAGTACATGCAGGGATTCTGTCCATATGCAGTCCAGGGTCAGTGCAGGTAGAGATATTGCCAGCAGTGCCAAAATATTGGTCCTGGTAGTAGGCCAAAACATAGTTCATAGTAAAGTTAGAAGGTAAGGAAAGAATGGGGACCAGGGTAGAGGCTTCTCTGGTAGATCCAGGCAGCAGGCAGGGCCATGGTCAGCGACAGCAAACTGAATTGTCCATGCAGCAGGCAGGAATATTGTCCATAGTCAGCACAGGCAGGGTCCATATACAGTCCAGATAGAGATAATGCCAGCAGTGCCAAAATATTGGTCCTGGTAGTAGGCAGAAACATAGTCCATAATACAGGTAGCAGGCCAGGAAAGAATGGGGACAGGGGTAGAGGCTTCTCCCACCCAAAGCTCTATGAAGCCTCCGAGTCTCCAGACCCTAATCTGGGAATGAGAAAACAAAAACAGTTTTCTTCATCCAGAAAAACAAATTCTGGAGCTCCTCACATATGTGAGACCCATGTGTTATGAATTCCACTACTCCAGGGTAAAAGATCAGTCCAAGAGGTAGGCAAAAAACGTGGTCAAACAGTCCAGGGTCAGTTCCAGAGCAGGCAGTGGTAGGTACAGTTCTTCATTAGGCAGAAGCATGGTTGTATAACAGGCCAGGGTCAGTTCCGGAGCAGGCAGAGGTATTTTTAGCGCGAGGCAGAAGCGTGGTCGTATAGCAGACCAGGGTCAGTTCCGGGGAAAGCAGCAGTATGTACATTTATTTTTACATTTACCATACTTCACTAATAATGTAGAGAAGTATGGTAACGGCGGAAACAATTACCTATACAGAGGCCCGGTTGGGAAGGGCATTGGGGACAAAAATATGTGGTGTCTTTTCTAAATCCTTCTTTGGTGCACAAACGGCATCTCTTTTGACGTCTATGGCCTGATTCAGTAAGGGGGATTTTCTCAGGAAAGTGTCATTCATGGAGCCTGCCTACTACATCAGATCTAATACTTTCTGGTGGGCCTTCAGGGTACACTAGGGCAGTGATGACTACTTCTTGGTAGTAAATATAGGGTACGGAGTTTTCTGTAGATTTTTGGTAAATTATGAAAGAGTTGTACATAGCCAATGTGAAAAGATAAATAGATACTTTTTTGTACTAATGCCAGGATTTTCTGGTGGGTAGATATGGTTTGATCATCTGATCATTGTAGTCCACTCCCCCCATGAACAGATTATAATCGTGGACGCAAGCAGGTTTCCGGATTGGGCCATCTCTTCTGGGGATATCCACGTATGTGTCGTCATGAATTGTTGACAGCATGTGTACAGTTCGTCTGTCCCTCCACTTCACAGCCAACAGCTCCTCGTTCCGCAAAGACGCCGCCTCCCCTTTTCTTAGCCTTTCATTGGCGAGCCTTTGCGGGAAACCTTTTCTGTTGGTTCTGACCGTACCACATGCTGGAGTCTTCATTCTGTAAAGATTACGGAAGAGGGGCAAGCTGGTGTAGAAGTTATTCACGTAAAGATGGTAACCCTTCCCAAGGAGTGGATAAATGAGCTCCCAGACAACTTTTCCGCTCGTTAGAATGTAATCTGGGCATTCACGGGGATGTAGCTGGGAGTCCTTCCCTTCATAAACCAAGAAGGCATAAATGTAGCCCGTGACTCTGTCGCAAAGCTTGTACAGCTTAACCCCATACCGGGCCCTTTTACTGGGTATAAACTGTTTGAAGGACAGCCTGCCTGAGAATTTAATAAGGGACTCATCAATACATATGTTTTGCTCGGGGATATATAGCTGGGAAAATTTTTCTGAAAAATAGTTTAGAAGGGGGCGAATTTTGAATAGTTTGTCAAAAGATGGGTCGTTTCTGGGAGGGCACTGAGTGTTGTCATTGAAGTGGAGGAACCGGAGAATCATTAGGTATCTGGACCTTGGCATAGTGTGGGAAAAATTGGCATGTGGTGGATTGGTTTGGTGGACCAATAGCTGTATAAATTGTTTTTTTTTGAGAGTCCCATGTTAAAGGTCAGGCCTAAAAATGTTTTAAATTCCTCCACAGTAACAGCTCTCCATTCTAAGGGACGGGCGTAACTAGAATTTGGGTTGCTTTCAATAAACTGCTGGGCATAAAGGTTGCACTGGGCCACAATAGAAGAAAGAAAGTCCTCTGTAAAAAGTAAATAAAAAAAATCAATCGGGCAAAATTATCGGTGTTCACCTGGACACCTGTCTGGGTGGTGAAAGGGGGGATGTTTGATGCTCCGAAATTGGATGGAAGCCACAGGGGGTTCTGAAGGGCAAAGGGAAGGCTGGCATGGGCCCTTTGGGGCTGGGATGACACCCCACTAGTGCTTGGCAGTCATCTCGTGGATGGCACGGCTCTGGAGGTGGATGGCACGGCTCTGGAGGTGGATGGCACGGCTCTGGAGGTAGATGGCATGGCTCAGGAGGTGGATGGTACTGCTCTGGAGGTGGATGGCACTGCTGCACTTGTAGCAGCCTCCTCACCAGAACGCCTTCTTTTTGTGGGCACACTTTCCTCTTCATCTGCGGATTCGGTAGAAGACCCACTACTTGGAAAGGGGTCATATTCAGAAAAAGAATCGGACCCAGACCCAGATTCAGACTCAGCCTCAGAGAGCTCCCCGTCGCTCAGGCTAAGGATACGGTATGCCTCCTCTGTGGTGAACATTTTTTTTGCCATACTGGTGGCTGTGTTGGATAGGGGCACTAAAATAGATCTGGATGCACTGATGGGTGCTGATGAGGGTGCACTGCTAGGTGCTGATGAGGGTACACTGATGTGCGCTGATGAGGGTGCAGTAATGTGCGCTGATGAGGGTGCAGTAATGTGCACTGATGAGGTTGCAGTAAAGTGCACTGATGAGGTTGCACTAATGTGCACTAATGCACTGATGAGCACGCACTGATGGGCACAGGTGGCACTGATGATCACTAGAGGCACTGATGATCACTGTATTGGCACTGATGGGCACAGGTGGCACTGATAGGCACAGGTGGCACTGATGGGCACAGGGGGCACCGATGGGCACAGGTGGCACTGTAGTTGCACTGATAGCACAGGTGAGCACTGTAGTGGCACTGATGGCACCGATGAGCACTGTAGTGGCACCGGTGGGAACAGGTGGCACCGATGGGCACAGGTGGCACCGATAGGCACAGGCAGGCACCGATGGGCACAGGCGGCACCGATGGGCACAGATGGCACTGTAGTGGCACAGATTAGCACTCTAGTGGCAATGATGGGCACAGGTGGCACAGATGGGCACAGGTGGCACTGATGGGCACTGTAGAGGCACAGACAAGCACTGTAGTGGCACTACTGTGGTACTGTAGAGGCACTGATGGCACTGTAGGGCACTGATGTGGCACTGGTGGCACTCATATGGCACTGTAGTGGCAAAGGTGGCACTGATGTGGCTCTGTAGCGGCCCAGGTGGCACTGATGTGGCTCTGTAGCAGCACAGGTGGCACAGATGTGGCACAGATTCCCAAAAACCTCAACAATGTGGCACTATTGGGCACTGTTGGGCACTGTCAGGCACTGCTTGGCACTTATAGGCACTTCTGGGCACACAAAAATATGTATCTCTACTCACAATTGGGTTCAATCTCCCTCTCTCTCCTCACACGCTGCAGCGGTGTGGGGAGAGGAGGGAGATGAACCTTTGCTGAACCTCCTGTGTTTACATTGTGATCGCTCCATCATTGGATGGAGCGATCACGTGGTAAACGGCCGCTGCCATTGGCTGTTTACTGCGATCCGTGTCCCCGCCGGGTCCCGTGGACCCGGCGAGCACGGATAGTCTCGTGTGCACGCCTCACCGGGCGCGCGGGACCCGCGACTCTGGGAGGACGTCAATGTACTTCCTCCCAGAATTAAGCAACCGCCCTGCCGCCGTCAATCGGCTATGGGCCGGTTGCTAAGCGGTTAATAAGCTATAACTTAAAAGCATACAATGGACACCAGTTAATTTGTGGATTAAAATGGCCGTGGCCTTTTATTATAGGTTTAATATTCAAATAACATATAAATTTCCATTAAGTGTTAAAAACCATATTTTGCAAAACAGCAATTGTGACTCAGCTATTACCAGCTGGAGTCAGAAATAATACCACTCAAACGTCCCCTTTCTTTTGAAATGGACTCAAACCTCATAAAGTTGGCCACGACAAGGGAGGGAGGGCGGGACGTGCTTCTTCTTCAAAATCCCCGCCGACTGCTTCACTGCTGACGCATTACTTTTTCTTTTATAGGTCAAGACTCGTGCCAAGACCGTTAGATACTTCAACCACCATTCCTAATAGGTAAGTACAACTGACATTTTTTTTTTATATTTTTTTTTTTTATAACCGTGCTTTATCAATCTTCAAACTTGTCTGCCATTTGTCCCATATGTGTACGGTGGGGACATTCTCCCCCTCCGTCCACATTCAATACAGAAGCTGATCATGGAGGCCAAAGTAACCTCTTTGCGGCAGCCCCTCTTCCTTACCCTCCTCCCTCCTTTTTTTTTTCTCCGCCTCTTCTTTTGTCCTTTTTGTCTCCAAGGACCTAGGTCTTTGAAGCTGCTGGATTTTCAGAAGATAATATGAGAGTACTTTGTAAACTGGATATTATTGTGCAGGGATATATTAATAGAATGATATTATACTTTTTTTTTCTCTTTCCTATCACTACGGTGAAGCTGTAAACTTTTAAAATGATAAAAATGCTTTAATTAAGATTGATTATACAAAAAATACAGAAGCTGATCAGAGACTAGAGACATGATAGAAGAGATGGTCAGAGACTGTTGACATAAACAAAATCAGATAGTCAGAGATTGCAGAAACTATACAAAAGGCAGTCAAAGACTGCAGACATTAGAGCCGCACGATTATTCGTTAAAAAAATTGTGATCGATTCAACACCCCTCGCGATCTTAATCCGGCATTTCCACGATTCATGTAACCAGTGCAGAGCCGTTCTTTGCTCACAGCTGACAGCTATAAAAAAAAAAGAGGCAGCTGGCTACGTTTATCACAACATTGCTCAGCGCTGAGAGATAACATTGTATCATTTGGCTCTTTTAGATCAAAGGGATGAACTTCGGTTTACAAATGAGGGAAGTTTAAGCACTTAAAGACCTTTCTCTGACATTTGTTGCTTAGAAGTCAAAATCAATATTTTTTGCTAGACAATTACTTAGAACTCCCAAACATTATACAGTATCTCACAAAAGTAAGTACACCCCTCACATTTTTTGTAAATATTTTATTCTATCTTTTCATGTGACAACACTGAAGAAATGACACTTTGCTACAATGTAAAGTAGTGAGTGTACAGCTTGTATAACAGTGTAAATTTGCTGCCCCCTCAAAATAACTCAACACACAGCCATTAATGTCTAAACCGCTGGCAACCAAAGTGAGTACACCCCTAAGTGAAAATGTCCAAATTGGGTCCAAAGTGTCAATATTTTGTGTGACAACCATTATTTTCCAGCACTGCCTTAACCCTCTTGGGCATGGAATTCACCAGAGCTTCACAGGTTGCCACTGGAGTCCTCTTCCTCTCCTCCAGGACGACATCACAGAGCTGGTGGATGTTAGAGACCTTGCACTCCTCCACCTTCCATTTGAGGATCCCCACAGATGCTCAATAGGGTTTAGGTCTGGAGACATGCTTGGTCAGTCCATCACCTTTACCCTCAGCTTCTTTAACAAGGCAGTGGTCGTCTTGGAGGTGTGCACATTAATGGCTGTGTGTTGAGTTACTTTGAGGGGACAGCAAATTGACACTGTTATACAAGCTGTACACTCACTACTCTACATTGTAGGAAAGTGTCATTTCTTCAGTGTTGTCACATGAAAAGATATAAAAAAATATTAATAAAAATGTGAGGGGTGTACTTACTTTTGTGAGATACTGTATATATTTTTTAGCAGAGACCCTAGAGAATAAAATGGTGGTCACTGCAATATTTTATGTCACACTGTATTTGCACAGCGGTTTTAAAAATATTTTTTTGTGAAAAAATTAGCTTCAATGAATTAAAAAAAAACTAAACAGTAAAGTTAGCCTAATTTTCTTGTATAATATTTCATGTGATTGTAGCCGTATTAGTGCAATTGTGCCAGGGAAAATTGAGTACTGTCTGTGATACTTTTTTTATTTGCACTAACATACAATTTTTCAGGACAAGTTTTCGGGCTGTATCCCCTTCTTCAAGGTCCAAGCAGTACTGATTCACAACAAAAGTTTTAGCAGAATTTAAAAGAAAAATCTCTGAGGGAAAGGAAAAAAAAAGGAAAAACAAACAAACACACACAATCCAATGATGGTAATAAAGCTAGCAGCAGTGTCACTGACATAAGGCAGAGAGAGAGCTATAGACTGGGGGTATGACAGTCACAGGGGGAGTTATAAAACGGTAGTGTAATGGGAAGAAG
>BLSH010271277.1:429029-443638 GCA_018402905.1 Glandirana rugosa | reverse complement strand
TGATAAAATAAATAGAAAATAGTGAACATAATACAGACGTCAGGGACTAGTAGAGGAGATAATACAGGCGTCAAAGACTGTAGAGAACATAATACAGACGTCAGAGACTGGTAGAGAACTTAGTACAGACGTTAGAGACGGGTAGAGAACATAGTACAGACGTCAGAGACTGGTAGAGAACATAGTACAGACGTTAGAGACTGGTAGAGAACATAGTACAGACGTTAGAGACTGGTAAAGAACACAGTACAGGCGATCTCGTCGTGTTAAGACCTATTTTACTCTTAGTGTTAAAGAAACGAACCTTATTTCTAGTGTTAAGAACCGTATTGTAATAGAAAGTGTAATATGTTCGTCAGAGACTGCAGACATAATACAAGAGATGTCAGAAACTGCGGACATAATAGAGGAGATGATCAGGGACTGCAGACATAATACAAGTGATAAAAGATAAATAAAATAGTGCAGCGCTCTATGATAATGTATAAGATATTATACGCAGTCTTAACAAAAACTGAATAAATAGTGTTCCACACCTAACCAAAGGTGGCCAATCAAATTAATATCAATAAACAGAAATGTCCATGTGAAAATCCTAAATAATTCTTCCATATGTGCATTGAAGGATAAGTTCACCTTTTGTAACATGATAAATGTTACACTCGTATTCAGGGTGTAACATGTAACATGTTACAAATGCACCGGCGCCTGCATTCCCCTGAGCCCCCATTTTCACAGTGAGTGGGGGATCTTCTCCCCCACATGTTGTTGCAAAAAAAAAAAACCTCAGCCATGTGGCGCTCCACCTACCTAGTGTTCTGTGAATGGGAAAACTACTAGTCCCGAAAGCCTTTGTGGCTGTTTGCTTGTAGTTCTGAATGAACTACCAGGGCGCTATTGAGCTCACTGCTGATCATGGGTGCAATGCTTTATAGGCTCCTAACAAAAAATAAATATTTACCTGCAAAAAAATGTGTATTTATTATTTTTTTTAGGAAAAGTGAACTTATCCTTTAATATCCACACATGTTCTTGGGTGTTCAATTCGTGATGGATTTACTCAGAACTGGTTCACACTACAGCGTCTTGTGTCGCCTCAAGTCGCTTGGCAGAAGAAATCCCATTGAAGTGAATGGGAGCAGTCTTAGTGTACACTACTGAAGTCGCTCAGACTTCAAAAAAGGTTCCTGTACTACTTCAAGGTGACTTTACAGGAAAAAGAAAATAATTTACCCAGGTAAAAGGAATGATGTCAGAAGAGATTTATTCTCTGATTGTGCACAGGCAAAGTCACCTGGCATGGGGGTCACTTTGAGTCGCGTTGTAAGTCGCCCAAAGTCACGCAAAGTCGCGCTGAAGTAGCGCTGAAGTCGCATTTTTTAATCACCTACAAAGTGGCACCTGAAGTCGAATCTCCCCTGTGTGAACCGTCTCTAAAACTGGAGAGGGCAAAATCTGATGCAGCTGTACATGGTAACCAATCACCTTCTAACTTCAGCTTTCACAAAAAAAAAATCTGGAAGCCGATTGGTTTCTATGCAGAGCTGCACCAGATTTTGCACTCTCCAGTTTTAGTAAATTAACCCTTGTGTGCAATAATTATGCTTACCCAGATCCAGACCTCAAAATTATAGGAGGTCACATAAGTTCATATCCAACCACACACCACATACAAGTCAATAAAGATCATCCACTCCTTCAACCCTTTTGAATAGCTAGTCCCTGATACCCGGGAAACACCTGGGAACACCTTTTCCCTCAATATAATAGAGAAACAGACCTAAATTACCGTAAGTGTTCTTTATATGGTTTAATTAAAAAGAAGCACTAACAAACATACTCACAAGCATAAGTCAAATGATTGTTTCAATACGAGAGTAAATTCTCGTACACACACACACACGCATGCCCATTATCATACTACCACATGTCCAACTTTTGTCCAAATTGGCTGTTGCCAGTTGTGTCTAGCATACTGACGGTAGTCAAGTAATCGTCTGACAAAGCCGAATGTAGTGACGTGTTACGAGCGTATAAAGAGGAAGTTCAGGTGGATGTGATTTGTGAATTACGAACACAAGTTTACACGACCGAACACTTCCTGGATTCTGAGCATGCGTGTTTGTACTTACAACTTTTGTTGGTTCAACTTCTGTACACACAAGCCAAAGATTGGCCAATGCCTTGTTGGCCAACAAAAGTTTTCTAGTCTTCTTAGACAACTTCTGTTGGATGATAATTGGAAATTGGAAATTGTTGAATCGTACGTACTAACGGTCGGATTATCGGACAACAGGCTGTTGTACGACCGTTGCTGGCTGATAATCGTACCGTGTGTACGGGCCATTAGACTGTAGATAGGACTCTCGTAGTTATCGCTTGTCAATACGTGATGGCGTCACTATAGGAGTGGAACCACATATGACAAGTTGTGCCATTGGGCTGGACTTCTTCAAAGATATGCAAGATATGTACTGTGGACATGATACAAGAGATGGTCAGAGACTGTGTGTATGATACAAGAGATGGTCAGAGATTGCAGACATGATGCAGGAGATGGTTAGAGACTGCAGACATGATACAAGAGATGGTCAGAGACTGCAGATATGATACAAGAGATGGTCAGAGACTGCAGACATGATACAAGAGATGGTCAGAGACTGTGGATATGATACAAGAGAATATTGTCAAATATTGGGGACATGCTGCAGGAGACTGTCAGATTGTGAACATGTTATAGGAGATGTTAGAGACTTGGGACATGTTTCAGAAGACAGTCATAGACATTTTACATGAGGCTGCTTGAAATCACTAATATAACAGGGTAATAGGGAAACGCTGATTGTCTCGAGGGGCCCTGAGGGCATCACAAAAATGTCAAAGGGCCAGAGGCGTTGCTAGGGGGTGGCTATTGGGGCTATAGCCCCGAGTCTGGGGCCCATAGCCCCGGGTCTCTTACAGGGTGGGTGCAGTTCTGCAATTAGCAGGTATGTCCCGGTCTGGAATGCAGACTGTGTGTATGTGTGTGTATATATATATATATATATACACATGTATATTTATTGCTATTATTATTTATTTTACTACATGTATGCCCGCTCAAGCGTATGTCTTTCTTTACTTCGCTGCTATGGGCTCTAGCCCCAGATCTTTTGTAGACCTAGCAACGCCCCTGCAAAGGGCCATATGCGGCCATCTAGATGCAGGTTTGGCACCAGGTCCAGAGATGGCTGGAATTTTAGCCAATTCAGCCACAATTTGAACCATGGATGGACCTGCAAGCACCACTGGGCTTTACAATAGTTAATTTCAAAATCAAATGAACCAGGGAGAAATTTATCTCAACAAGTACAGAAAATACCAATTGCCAAAAAATGCAGTCGTCTTGTCACTTCCTGTGAGCTTAAAGTATAACTGAAGGCAGGTTTTTATTATTGTCTGTGTCCCAATTATGGAGATCCACACTCTATGTACAGGCGGTCCCCTAGTTTCAATCATCCGACTTACGAACGACTCCTACTTACAAACGCAGGGAGACAACAGGAAGTGAGAGGAAATCTCCCCCTAGGAAGGGAAATTCACTCCTGTAAGAGTTATTATGGAAAAAGGGGTCTCCACTGATGCTTTATCACCAAGGTTTGTTTCCCCAACAACTCAAAATTTTCAAAATCCAATTATCATTGGGACAGGAAGTGGGGTGAAATTTTCTGAACAGAAACATAGACAGCAAAGCAAACATTACAGGGGTGTTACCCCTTCCCTATGCTATCCAAAAAGCTTAAAAATAGTTATTTTGGCTGAAGCTACACTTAAAAAAATGTACCTGTTCCCACTTACAAACAAATTTGACTTAAGAACAAACCTACAGTTCCTATCTTGTTTGTAACCCGGGGACCGCCTGTATCCTGGTGATCATTATCACCAAAAGTAAAAGATACATTTAAATTTTGAGTTCTCATCAGAACAGAAATTGAGAGAAAATCTTCCATGGGGGACACTAGTTCTGCTAACCCTGGTGACTACCAATACATTCTGAGAGGGGTTATATATATCTTACTCTATCCAGAAAAAAAAAAAAAAGAAACTTCAGTTCTACTTTAAAAGAAAGCACAATCATCCTTAGTTGTGTAAACTACTAGTCTCATCAATTCACCATGTGATCGAGATGAACTAAGACACACATGTTTGAAGTCCAGCCTGTGTGACAACAATGGCTCCCTCTTTAGATAAAATGGAAAAGTTAGTTTAGACATGAAGATATGGAAAGTATGTTATTTTTAGGATTACCAAACAGTGCAAAATGAATCCAAACCACCACACTCCAAGAAAACCCAACTGTCAAGCAAATGAATGAAAAGCGACTTCAGCCCAGCTCCATCAAGGCCATGCCTACCTATGCGTTTCACCCTGCCCACAGGGCTTAGGCATACAGTCAGACATATCATATATTTGGTGCAAATGGAGTAACCAAGAGTTCATGCACAATATATACTGTTTACAGAAAAGTCTCTTCTCTCCAGACAAACATGGCATTCCATTTGCAGTACAGGTGTTAGACTTTTGTTTGTTTTGGAGATATGGGCTTTACAGACAAACTCTGACAATAAGACAGAATATACCCTTGTTTGCCCCCACTCTCCCACTGCAACGGTGGGTTATATGCTTGTTTAGTCTAGGGGTGCAGGGATAAGGTGTACTACTTACCATATCACTTGATCTGGCAGACTCCAGTGTTGTTCTCTTCTGCCCAAAATCCCTTGGTATCAATGTGTACAGTACAAGGTTATTACCTCTGCATTGTACTTGAGGAGGTGAGCTTGCAACTGGGGCCCAAAGCACCTTAGAGAAGACCCTGCATGGGATTGGTTGAATGGAAGGCAGGAGCTTGCCAGTGCCAGGATTAAGGCAAGTATTACACCTTACCCCTGCACCCCTAGACTAAACAATTATTTAACCCTTGCAGTGAGGGGGGAGCACTGTAAGGGTAGGTTTGTCTCATTTTGGGAGTTCAGCATTAAATATTTTACAATCCTCCACCAGTCCTTCTGACAGATTTCAGAAGGACTGCTAGTCCCAACCTAGATACACTATATTACCAAAAGTATTGGGACACCTGCCTTAAACGCACATGAACTTAGTCCGTAGGGTTCAATATTGAGTTGGCCCACCCTTTGCAGCTATAACAGCTTCAACTCTTCTGGGAAGGCTGTCCACAAGGTTAAGGAGTGTCTATGGGAATGTTTGACCATTCTTCCAGAAACGCATATGTGAGGTCAGGCACTGATGTGGAGGAGAAGGCCTGGCTCACTGTCTTCACTCTAATTCATGCCAAAGGTGTTCTATCGGGTTGAGGTCAAGACTCTGTGCATTCCAGTCAAGTTCCTCCACTTCAAACTCACTCATCCATGTATTTATGGATCTTGCTTTGTGCACTGATGCGCAGTCATGTTGTCAGGAAAGGGCCATCCCCAAACTGTTCCCACAAAGTTGGGAGCATGAAATTGTCCAAAATGTCTTGGTATGTCGACGCCTTAAGAGTTCCCTTCACTGGAACTAAGCGGCCAAGCCAAACCCCTGAATAACAACCCCACACCATAATCCCCCCTTCACCAAATGATTTGGACCACTGCACAAAGCAAGGTTCATAAAGACATGGATGAGCGAGTTTGGGGTGGAGCAACTTGACTGGCCTGCCTCAACCCGATAAAACACCTTTGGGATGAATTAGAGTTGAGACTGCAAGCCAGGCCTTCTCGTCCACATCAGTGCCTGACCTCACAAATGTGCTTCTGGAAGAATAGTCAAACATTCCCATAGACACTCCTAAACTTTGTGGACAGCCTTCCCAGAAGAGCTGAAGCTGTTATGGCTGCAAAGGGTGGGCCAACTCAATATTGAGCCCTACAGATTAAAGCCTCGTACACACGGGACGACGATCGTATACAACAGGTCGTACTAACGACCGTTGTATGCAATATCGATCGTTCGTATGCGCGATTAGAAGAGTTGAACATACGACGGTCGTACAAGGGAGTTGTATGAGCAGACTACCAACAAGTAGTACCAACAAGCGCTCATACGACCGTTGTATCGTGTGTACAGAGAAGTTGGTACAACAAGTTGTATTGTGCAAAACACGCATACTCAGAAGTCAGGAACGGCCGGATGCTAATTACATGCACCTGAATGTTCTTCTGTGTCCCAATACATTTGGTAATATAGGGTAAGTTGGTAGGACCTGTTGAGCTACAATAGACAGTCTGTGTTTTAGCTTTGCCTTTTTAGACTTGGTCGTAGGAGAATCTAACCTTTTTCTAAATGAATTTCTTTTCCTCCACATTTACAAGGCTATCGCTTTAGTCATGTGTCCTACTAAGAATGAGTTCATGGAAATCATAAATGTTTTCTCCTTTCTGTTGGTAACATCTGCTGCTCCCTCTCCACAAGGCCAGGATCCTCCAAGCAATTAAAGAGAATTGAAGAGAAATGTAGGCAGCAAACCAAATAATCATATTTAATAAACTGCAGCCAAACTAGATTTTGCAAGCAGAGTGAGATGGAGCATTTTATGAGTAAAGAGAGTGACATGTGCAATTAAAGTTATGCCTTCTTTATGGTGTAAGACGTATATTGTTAGTTATGCAATTTAGGGTTAGGAATGAGGGCAGTTGGGCTGCAGCGAGACGCAAATCAAATAATGGAAGCAGCTGAAAAAGTTTTGTTTTCTAATTGGAGAGTGAGGTGTAGCCAGAAGGAACTTTTGGAAAAAAAAGACCTATTTAAGATAGAACCCTAACACCTAAAAGACATTGGAAGACAACTTAGAGGCAAATGGCTGTATAATATCAAACTGAAGGTTGGGTTCTTTCATTTGGTTACCGAGTTTCTTGCTGACTTTTAGCATCATTATAAACTGTTGAAGTTTGTATCGTTTTTCCATGAAGTGCGACAATATCCTGTTCATAAATTACATCTGCACATTCTGTAGTCAATGCATGCTGCTTTTACAATCTAAAGGGCATAACTTGACTCCCCATGGTCAGCTTGCCCATACTACCTGCAATGTAATGCCCAATAATTAAGTATTCTGCTTAAAAATTAGGGCAGCAATTATTAAGTCTGATCAGACACTGACCAAGAACATCTCCAGCACATGCAAATGACTGCTATATGGATACCTGCACTATGGCTATATCACAAAGTACAAGGCTTTTGGGAACTGTGTTATTGGTGGTTGCATGTCTCCATTGGTCACTTGGAATATCTCTAGAACAGACTTGGATTATTCCTGCCTTTACAATACCATGCACTTGGGCTAATATCTGCACCATGAAAGTATATCTAAAGTTTGGCATCATACCAAACATGTTTTTTGCTACTATTTTTTCTTACCTGGAGATCCTGCCAGTTAAACCATATCCTGTTGAAAGCCAACAACGCTAAGCCGCCACCTCAACACAACGCTATGAGCCTGTCTTGTGCACTAGAGAAGGAACCTTTGGCTTGAAGGAGGAAACAAAATAAACTGGACAGATTTCTGTGGGCTAAATCAGGTATATCATGCAAGGGTGCCATAGTGCTGTGTTGTTTGGTATGCTACATTTTGTCACATAAAATCTCAGAGACACAAGAAAGGTAGTGTTGGAAGACTTCCCTCTGTCAGATGCTCTGATTGTTGGTCTGAATGGGGAGCAGGTAGCTATATAATGCCCAGCATGTGTTACTACTGTGGGTTCCCCTCCAATCAATGTCTAATTAATAAATCATCTCAGTGCCCATCACTCTATCAAATAGGCAGCCCAAGGGTCAACACTTGCATGGCAGTTTAACAGTGTTGCTGCTAGTTACTATTGTCAGCCTGAAACACAAAAGGGTTCTGTAGCGCCCCAAAGTGTAGGCGTTTTTGTAGAGGTCTTTTTTGCTAGGAGAGGCAAAATTTAGTCAGGCCTGATGTAAATTGCAGGCCTGAATGTTTTGATCTGGACAGGGGAGTGGCTCAGAGTAGGCTGGAGATTGCAGGGAGGGACACCCCTTGTATACTCCTCCCCTTGGTTCCAGAAAGTGCTGGAAGGGGGGATGGATGAGGAGGTGTCACTTGCTGTGTATGGTAAGGAGCCCTGACCAATCCCCAATCTGGATTGGCAGGGGGCAGACCTCCTTAAATACAGTGATCTGCTAGCAGGTGGGAGGAGAGTTTGGGTGGAAGTGATGAAGATGCAGCAGAGGTGCTGTGGAGGCCTCAACCGGGAGGGAGCCCCCAGTCTGGGAGGGGGTGACCATGAGGCCCGGAGACTCAGGTGCAGCCAGGAGTGGAGTTGATTCCTGGATCAGTACAAGGGAGTAGGAGAAAAGCAAAAGTGAGGTGCTTTACAGGTGGTTTTGAGCTAAAAATAGCGTCTGTAAAGCTCCTCTAAATTGTCTCCTAATCCACCCCAGTATGAAAGCCCAAGTGCTTTCACACTGGGGTGGTGCGCTTGCAGGACAAGTATACACCGCTCCTCCACCGGCCTTGCCCATTGAAATGAATGGGCAGCAGTTTAGAAGTGGCTGAAAACCTCTTTGGAAGCACCGCGCCCCACCACTTTTAATGCCTTCTTAGGGGTTAAAAGCGCCCAACTGCCACGCGAATAGCGGCACTAAAGCGGTAAAGCGCCACTAAAACAAGTGGTGCTTTACCGCTAACATCCCCACTGCCCCAGTGTGAAAGGGCCCTTATAGACACACATACACACAGGTTAAACTGGATGGACTATTGTCTTTATTCAACCTTACTTACTATATATATATATATATATATATATATATATATATATATATATATACACAGTCAGGTCCATAAATATTGGGACATCAACACAATTCTAATCTATTTGGCTCTATACACCACCACAATGGATTTGAAATGAAATGAACAAGATGCGCTTTTACTGCAGACTTTCAGCTTTAGGGTATTTACATCCAAATCAGGTTAACGGTGTAGATATTACAACAGTTTGTATATGTGCCTCCCACTTTTTAAGGGACCAAAAGTAATGGCACAATTGGCTGCTCAGTTGTTCCATGGCCAGGTGTGTGTTATTCCCTCATCTCATTTACAAGGAGCAGATAAAAGGTCCAGAGTTCATTTCAAGTGTGCTATTTGCATTTGGAATCTGTTGCTGTCAACTCTCAATATGAGATCCAAAGAGCTGTCACTATCAGTGAAGCAAGCCATCATTAGGCTGAAAAAACAAAACAAACCCATCAGAGAAATAGCAAAAACATTAGGTGTGGTCAAATCAACTGTTTGGAACATCCTTAAAAAGAAAGAAAGCACTGGTGAGCTCAGTAACACCAAAAGACCCGGAAGAAGAATTCTTTCCCTGGTGAAGAAAACACCCTTCACAACAGTTGGCCAGATCAAGAACACTCTCCAGAAGGTAGGTGTATGTGTGTCAAAGTCAATAATCAAGAGAAGACTTCACCAGAGTGAATACAAAGGGTTCACCACAAGATGTAAACCATTGGTGAGCCTCAAAAACAGGAAGGCCAGATTACAGTTTACCAAACAACATCTAAAAAAGCCTTCACAGTTCTGGAACAACATCCTATGGACAGATGAGACCAAGATCAACTTGTACCAGAGTGATGGGAAGAGAAGAGCATGGAGAAGGAAAGGAACTGCTCATGATCCAAAGAATACCACCTTATCAATGAAGCATGGTGGTGGTAGTGTCATGGCGTGGGCATGTATGGCTGCCAATGGAACTGGTTCTCTTGTATTTATTGATGATGAGACTGCTGACAAAAGCAGCAGGATGAATTCTGAAGTGCTTCAGGCAATATTATCTGCTCATATTCGGCCAAATGCTTCAAAACTCATTGGACGGCGCTTCACAGTGCAGATGGACAATGACCCAAAGCATACTGCGAAAGCAACCAAAGAGTTTTTTAAGGGAAAGAAGTGGAATGTTATGCAATGGCCAAGTCAATCACCTGACCTGAATCCGATTGAGCATGCATTTCACTTGCTGAAGACAAAACTGAAGGGAAAATGCTCCAAGAACAAGCAGGAACTGAAGACAGTTGCAGTAGAGGCCTGGCAGAGCATCGCCAGGGATGAAACCCAGCGTCTGGTGATGTCTATGCGTTCCAGACTTCAGGCTGTAATTGACTGCAAAGGATTTGCAACCAAGTATTAAAAAGTGAAAGTTTGATTTATGATTGTAAATCTGTCCCATTACTTTTGGTCCCTTAAAAAGTGTGAGGCACATATACAAACTGTTGTAATTCCTACACCGTTCACCTGATTTGGATGTAAATACCCTCAAATTAAAGCTGAAAGTCTGCAGTTAAAGCACATCTTGTTTGTTTCATTTCAAATCCATTGTGGTGGTGTATAGAGCCAAAAACATTAGAATTGTGTTGATGTCCCAATATTTATGGACCTGACTGTATATATATACAGTATCTCACAAAAGTGAGTACACCCCTTACATTTTTGTAAATATTTTATTATATCTTTTCATGTGACAACACTGAAGAAATTACACTTTGCTACAATGTAAAGTAGTGAGTGTACAGCTTGTATAACAGTGTAAATTCGCTGCCCCCTCAAAATAACTCAATGCACAGCCATTAATGTCTAAACCACTGGCAGCAAAAGTGAGTACACCCCTAAGTGAAAATGTCCAACTTGGGCCCAATTTGCCATTTTCCCTCCCCGGTGTCATGTGACTTGTTAGTGTTACAAGGTCTCATGTGTGAATGGGGAGCAGGTGTGTTAAATTTGGTGTTGTCGTTCTCTCTCTCTCATACTGGTCACTGGAAGCTCAACATGGCACCTCATGGCAAAGAACTCTATGAGGATCTGAAAAAAAGAATTGTTGCTCTACATTAAGATTGCCTAGGCTATAAGAAGTTTGCCAAGACTCTGAAACTGAGCTGCAGCACGATGGCCAAGACCATACAGCGGTTTAACAGGACAGGTTCTGCTCAGAACAGGCCTCACCATGGTCGACCAAAGAAGTTGAGTGCACACGCTCAGAATCATATCCGGAGGTTGTCTTTGGGAAATTGATGTATGAGTGCTGCCAGCATTGCTGCAGAGGTTGAAGGGGTGGGGGGTCAGCCTGTCAGTGCTCAGACCATATGCCGTACACTGCATCAAATTGGTCTGCATGGCTGTCATCCCAGAAGGAAGCCTCTTCTAAAGATGATGCACAAGAAAGCCCGAAAACAGTTTGCTGAAGACAAGCAGGCTAAGGACATGGACTACTGAAACCATGTCCTGTGGTCTGATGAGACCAAAATAAACTTATTTGGTTCAGATGGTGTCAAGCGTGTGTGCAAACAGGTGAGGAGAACAAAGACAAGTGTGTCTTGCCTACAGTCAAGCATGGTGGTGGGAGTGCCATGGTCTGAGGCTGCATGAGTGCTGCTGGCAGTGAGGACCTACAGTTCATTGAGGGAAACATGAATGCCAACATGTACTGTGACATACTGAAGCAGAGTGTGATCCCCTCCCTTCGGAGACTGGGTCGCAGGGCAGTATTCCAACATGATAACGACCCCAAACACACCTCCAAGACGACCACTGCCTTGATAAAGAAGCTGTGGGTAAAGGTGATGGACTGGCCTGGCATGTCTCCAGACCTAAACCCTATTGAGCATCTGTGGGACATCCTCAAATGGAGCGCAAGGTCTCTAACATCCACCAGTTCTGCAATGTCATCATGGAGGGGTAGAAGAGGACTCCAGTGGCAACCTATGAAGCTCTGGTGAACTCCATGCCAAAGAAGGTTAAGGCAGTGCTATAAAATAATGGGGGCCACACAAAATATTGACACTTTGGGCCCAATTTGGACATATTCACTTAGGGGTGTACTCACTTTTGTTGCCAGTGGGTTAGACATTAATGGCTGTGTGTTGAGTTATTTTAAGGGGACAGCAAATTTACACTGTTATACAAGCTGTACACTCACTACTTTACATTGTAGCAAAGTGTCATTTCCTCAGTGTTGTCCCATGAAAATATATAATAAAATATTTACAAAAATGTGAGGGGTGTACTCACTTTTGTAAGATACTGTATGTATGTGAACCATACCATTACCCTATGATACTATTAACACTTTTGACCTAAATTTAATTATTTAATTTATTCAAATATTACCTAATATTCTGTGTTTTATTATCCCATACCTAGTAACCTCTCTCTAACTAACTTACATATTTGCCTTTTTATTCAATGTATGTCTTTATCATGACATCAGGTTTCTAATATGTTTATAAATAAAGCATATTAAATACTGGTATGTTAATGATATTTAGTATTAAAGGGATGTTGATAATGGTTTCAATTATTGCCAAATGGTTACTTTTGCCACCTACAGCTCCATACACAGCGACATATTTGCAACAACCAATAAAGAAATGTATGTACTGTTTCCTTCTAAGGTATATGACACCACACAGGATGAAGATATACTATAGGTCTATGACTCAATAAATCCAGCATCCCCGTTGTATGCAGACCAGGGGTCTACTGTCAGGATTCAGGGAACCTACTGTATGTTATATTCCTAAGTGAACTACGAAGGAGTCGTATAGAGCCAATTACAAGCTCACTATAGGGCGGCTGGCTTGACGGATGATGGAATCATGTTCATTTGTTTCTTATTCTGTATAGTTTATTAATTGATCATACAAATATAAAGCAATACATGCAATCTAATAAATGTGCACAAATGGCCCTTTACATTCCATGGCTGGTGTAACATCCTCACAATCGCAAAGGATTTCCAGAGATGTCTTGTTCCAACTTTTTTCTATTAACCAAAGAAAGGCATCCAACTTAATCCAAAGAAAAAACTCAAGGCCAACTAAAATTTGGACACATATGATGGAAGCTTGGTGGCTAAGTAGTTAGAACTTCTCCCTTTCTGTGGCAGGGTTCCTGCTATAGGTGTTACCATAGGTGTGCGCAGCCTATTGCATTAGGGTGTGCACCCCAAATGTATTAAAACATTGTCGGTGTCAGTAGGGCAGAGGTTGGTGTCAGTAGGGCAGTGAACAGTGTCAGTAGTTTTTTTTTTATTATTATTTTATTATTATTTTATTTTTTAATTATTTTTTAAAAAAATTTTAGGAGGCTTTTGTGAAATATCAGCAGGGGGGATCTGTGCCACACAGAGTGATTAGTGTGTGTCCAGGCACACCTGGCACACCCCCCTGCTCACGCCTATGGGTGTTACCTGTAAAGAGCTTGAATATTCTTCTAATATTAAAATAAAGTCCATAATAACACAGAGTCCATATGTATATCCACGGAGGTGCTTGCTAGATTAGTGCACATATGTCAAAGGCGTAAGAAGACCATCACCAACACCGGAACCCACTGTCTCTTACCCTCCAATGCGGACCCTTAAGCAAGGATCAAATGCCCAATATATATCAAACAGATGATAGTTCCAGCATCAATCCTCCTTGTGAATGTTCTCTAATGTCACCTCCACACCGACAGTAGTCTCATATGAACATAAAAGAAACCCCTCAAAACAGGTTTAATATCAATTCAAAAGAGTAACACTCACATTTTCAATGGTTAAAATCCGCATGACAGAAATGACCAGAATTTCTAACCCACAAGAAGGCCGCTACATCCCAGCAAGTAATCGCGTCACACGTCTCCGGCTCCTCCCTACGCGTTTTCTCATGATATGATGTTGTTAGCCGTCAAGACGCCCCTAATATATATAATTAGTTATCATGCCCCTATTAGGCTGTGAGACCACCATGACTAAAATACAGCTTACAATTTAGTAACACTCTATACCAAAACCTATTAGTATGACACAACTGACCAATGATTTAGGGATATTACACTCATGTCTATTCCAAAATGACATCAAGGATCTCCTTCTAGTGTTTCCTCCATTAAATCTTTAAAGTGGTTGTAAAGGCATTATGTCTTTAACCTTAATGCATTCTCTGAAAACCTTCCATGATCAGTTTCCCCTTACCTGGCTCCTCTTCAGATCCAGGGCTGTGCCCAAGAGCAGCATTATTGCTTTCTCTCTCTCTTTCCTCACAGAGACACAGACAAATTATGATAATAAAATATTAAAACAATAAAATGCTTAAATGCACACCCAATCACCACGCATTACTTAAAGTGTACCTGTGAATACAAAGCTGCCATAGTAGCTGCCATTGCTGCTTAGCTTTTAAAGCTGCAGGCAGTCATCTTACTACCTAGTGAAATACCTAATGTGGAACAGGCATAGAACCAATGGCGTCTGAAATATATGAGCCTCCTACCTTTCTTGCTTGTTCATGGTTAGTCACTCACTCGGTAGTAAAGCTAGCATCAAAAAGACAGCCATGGAGACTACACATTTAAAAATAAGTCAGCAATGTCATAAATGCATAATTGTCAACATTCTGAAACATTTTCAGGGACATTTTTTTTCTGTAGGCGGAGCTTTATTTTAATTAGGGCTGGGGCATCCATTTGTAGACGTGGTCTAACAGAAGTAAAAAAAAAAAGCAGCACGCCGCAGTGAAAAAGGGGCATAGTTGAAATTACGCTAAGTATTGGTTCGATTCGTCGTTACCGTCGATGATAC
>BLSH010271277.1:396372-424950 GCA_018402905.1 Glandirana rugosa | reverse complement strand
CTTAATGTCTCTTACCCTCCCGTCCGGGTTTGAATTATTTTTTTCCCATTTTTTTTCTTATGGGCTCCGCACCGAATCGCGCCGCCCGCCCTTCTGCACAAGTCTCTCTCGAGGCACGACGTGCTCTAGTAGGGAGAGGTAGACTCGCGACACTCTGGGTAGGTCTCCATTTTTCTGGGATCCCTCTGTCGTGTCTTGGTCTCGATAGGTTGCTCGGGTGAATTCCGCTTAAAACGACTGAAAAAGGCGGCGCCGGATCCGGGGCTGGCCTAGGGGCCCGATTTAAAGGCCTAGCGCCCGAGCGGAGCGGGCCGCGTCCCGCGATCCGGAAATTTAGCCCGGGGATCCGGTCGGGGCCTAGGCCGCGGCGGAAAAAGTCAGCAAAATTCGCCTTAAGTGGGCTCGTTGGATAGCTCTGGTTCTGTGCTGTCTCCCTAGGGTCTTTTTACCTCTGGATGGGTCTCACAGCGCTCAGATGGAGAGGGATGATCTCGTGCAGCACGGAGCTCTCTCTGAACACGTCTTCCCGCCCGCCGCGCTAAGCCACGCCTCGGGTATTCTTTTTTTTACCCTTTTTTTATTAAGTTTGGGCCTGCCCTCCCATTCTCTGTAATTCGCAATGAAGTGAATGACATCATTGAACCATTGGCCTCCTAAGATATTTGATGTGACATGATGGGAGTCCCCATTCACTTATGGAGGAGGGGAGCGGCCCTAGAAACGCATCAGCAGAAGGCTGCCATAGAAGCCAGAAGAGCCGGCGCAGCCTCCTGATGACATCACAGATGAACATGGTGGCCTGGCTGCAAAGAAGGGGATCTAGATGGATCCTTTGTGTGGGTGAGCATCTGAAGTGTGGCCATCACAGCATCAGGTACGTGGGGGAGCAAAAAAAAAGTGGGGGGAAGGGTGAAATTCCATTTTAAGAGGGAATATGATTGCAATATTACAAATATATCAAAGGTGACTCCAGTAACTATAATAAACTGTTTATTCTAAGTTTCCATGTGGCCTTAGATTGTAAAAAGGGTTCTATACTGTTAGAATAGTAAAAATATGATGCCCCTCCTCCTCCTCCTCACCCAGGAAGTGGTGAACTTAAAAAAAAAAAAAAAATGAAAAGCCTTCATTAACCACTTCAGCCCCAGAAGGGTTTACCCCCTTGACCAGAGCACTATTTGCGATTCGGCACTGTGTCGCTTTAACTGACAATTACGCTGTCGTGCGACGTTGTACCCTAACAAAATTGACATCCTTTTTTTCCCACAAATAGAGCTTTCTTTTGGTGGTATTTGATCACATCTGCGGTTTTTATTTTTTGCGCTATAAACAAAAAAAGAGCAACAATTTTGAAAAAAACATTTTTTACTTTTTGCTAAAATACATATCCAAAAAAAACACGAATTTATTCATCACTTTAGGCTTCTTCTTCATATTTTTGGTAAAAAAAATCCCAATAGGCGTATATTGATAGGTTTGTGCAAAAGTTGCCGTGTTTACAAACCATGAAAATTCATTTATGGCGTTTTTACTATATATATATTTTTTTACTAGCAATGGCGGCGATCTGCGATTTTTATCAGGACTGCGATATTGCAGCAGACAGATCGGACATTTCAGACACTTTTTTGGGACCATTGACATTTATACAGCAATCCGAGCTAAAAATAGCCACTGATTACTGTATAAATGTCACTGGCAGGGAAGGGGTTAACCTGCAGGGGGCATTCTAGGGGTTAACTGTGTTCCCTTTGGGTGCTCTAACTGTGTGGGGGCTGATCTGGCGGGGGCATGACAGGTCTAACTGATCCCGATGACAGTAGATCCCTGTCATGCCCCCTGTCAGAATGGGGAACTGCCGTGTTTACATCTGCGGTTCCCCGTTCTTCCTCTATAACAGGCAATCGTGGGTCGCCGGCAGACATCGAGTCCATCCGACCTGCGGCCACACTCAGGGAGCGCGCAGCAGGCATGAGAGCGCGCCGTCGGTGGTGCGTGCCCGCCCACTACTCGCGCATGCACAAATCGCCGTTTATAAATGCCGATTAGCGATACCGTGCCACACTGCCGCAGTAGATGTAAGCGATGCGTTCGGGAAGTGCTTAAGCAACAAGTGCCTTGGAAAAGTATTCATACCCTTTGAAATTTTCCACATTTTGTACGAGCATCTGTGAACAGCAATTTTCAAGTCTTGCCACAGATTCTCAATTGAATTTAGGTCTGGACTTTGATTGGGCCATTCTAACACATGAATATGCTTTGATCTAAATTCTGTTGTCCTGCTGGAAGGTGAACCTCTGCCTCAGTCTCAAGTCTTTTGCAGACTGGGGCGGAGTCTGGTTTTCTTCTAAGATTGTCCTGTATTTGGCTCCATCCATCTTCCCATCAACTCTGACCAGCTTCCCTGCTGAAGAAAAGCATCCCCACAACATGATGCTGCCACCACCATGTTTCACGGTGGGGATGGTGTGTTCAGGGTGATGTGCAGTGTCAGTTTTCTGCCACACATATCCTTTTGCTTTTAAGCCAAAAATTTCAATCTGACCAGAGCACCTTCTTCCACATGTTTGCTGTTTCCCCCACATGATGTCTCGCAAACTGCAAACAGGACTTCTTATGGCTTTCTTTGAACAATGGCTTTCTTCTTGCCACTCTTCCATAAAGGGCAGATTTGTGGAGTGCATGACTAATAGTTGTCCTGTGGACAGATTCTCCCACCTGAGCTGTGGGTCTCTGCAGCTCCTCCAGAGTTACCATGGGCCTCTTGGCTGCTTCTCTGATTAATGCTCTCCTTGCCCGGCCTGCCAGTTTAGGTGGTCGGCCATGTCTTGGTAGGTTTGCAGTCGTGCCATACTCTTTTCATTTTCCGTTGAAGGATTGAACAGCTCTGTGAGATGTTCAAAGCTTGGGATATTTTTTTATAACCTAACCCTGCTTTAACCTTCTCCACAACTTTATCCCTGACCTGTCTGGTGTGTTCCTTGTCCTTCATGATGCTGTTTGTTCACTATGGTTCTCTAACAAACCTCTGAGGGCTTCACAGAACAGCTGTATTTTTACTAAGATTAAGTTACACGCAGGTGGACACTATTTATTAACTAGGTGACTTCTGAAGGCAATTGGTTGCCCTAGATTTTAGTTTGGGGTATCAGAGTAGGGGGGGTTGAATACAAACGCACGCCACACTTTTTAGATATTTATTTGAAAACATTTTGGAAACCATTTATCATTTTCCTTCCACTTTACAATTATGTGGCACTTTTTGTTGGTCGATCACATAAAATCCCAATAAAATACATTTACGTTTTTGGCTGTAACATGACAAAATGTGGAAAACTTCCAAGGGTATGAATACTTTTTCAAGGCACTGTATACAGGGCTACAGGCATGGCTAGAGAATTGAGAGATTATTTTTTTTCTCTGATTTTGTTTTGTCTGGCTGTCTTTAGATATTTGCAGCAGCAGAACCCAAGGAGGGTGAGCTATCAGTGACACCAAGAAGAGTCACACACATTATGTGAAACTCAAGAAACATGCAGATAATTAGTCCTACTCGTGACTCTGGAAGCTCAGCATATAAGCAACATACTGTTTCCAATAGCAGGTCTGCTTTTATTACTTAGAACAGACATATGACACAGGCTGTGACAAAATGAAGGAGGGTCGTATTCACCTGTGCCAGCAGAAGCCTGGTCTCTAAATTGCACATAACTTCATAAAGATATAAAAATTATAAAAATAAATAAAAAAGTATAAACTGACAGGTTAACCACTTCCTTACTGGGCACTTAAACCCCCCTCCTGCCCAGACCAATTTTTGGCTTTCAGCGCTGTCGCATTTTGAATGACAATTGCGCGGTCGTGTGACGTTGTACCCAAACTAAATTTGCGTCTTTTTTTTCCCACAAATAGAGCTTTCTTTTGGTGGTATTTGATCACCTCTGCGTCATTTCTGATCGCCGCTATAAACAAAAAATGAGCGACAATTTTGCAAAAAGGAACAATATTTTTTACTTTTTGCTAAAGTACAAATCCATTAAAAAAAAATATTCATCAGTTTAGGCCGATATATATTCTTCTACATATTTTTGGTAAAAAAAAATCGCAATCGGCGTATATTGATTGGTTTGAGCAAAAGTTATCGCGTCTACAAACTATGGGTATTGATTTATGGCGTTTTTATTATTATTTTTTTTTTTTACTAGTAATGACGGCGATCTGCGATTTTTATTGGGACTGGGATATTGCAGCAGAAATTTCGGACATTTTTTACACATTTTTGGGACCAATGACATTTATACAGCGATCAGAAATTTAAATATCCACTGATTACTGTATAAATGTCATTGGCATGGAAGGGGTTAACAAATGTTCCCTGGGTGTGTTCTAACTGTGGGGGGGCGGGGCTGGCCGGGACATAACAGATCTAACTGATCCCAGTGACAGGGATCAGTAGACCTGCTATGTCCCCCTTCACAGAACGGGGAACCGCCGTGTTTACAACGGCGGTTCCCCGTTCTGCAGCTCTGTCAGGTGATCGTGGGTCTCGAGCGGACATCGAGTCCGCCCGACCCACGGGCACGCCCGCGCTGCCGCCAGGGGGCGCGCCGGGAGCGTGCACAGGGGACGACGTCCATGGACATCGTCCCGGCATTTCAGATCCGCTCTGGAGCCGTACTTCGGCTATAGCGCGGATCTGGAGGGGTTAAGATAAGGTGGACCCAATGAAACCAAAACCCCTTCTATTTACCACTTCAGCCCTGGAAGTATTTGCCCCCTTAATGACAGTTGCACGGTCGTGCGACGTTGTACCCAAACAAAATTGATGTCCTTTTTTTCCCACAAATAGAGCTCTCTTTTGGTGGTATTTGATCACCTCTGCGGTTTTTATTTTTTGCGCTATAAACAAAAAAAGCCCAACAATTTTGAAAAAACAACAACATTTTTTTACTTTTTGCTATAATAAATATCCAAAGAAAAAAAAAATGTCTTCATCGGTTTAGGCCAATATGTATTCTTCTACATATTTTTGGTAAAAAAAAATCGCAATAAGCGTGCATTGATTGGTTTGCGCAAAAGCTATAGCATCTACAAAAGAGGGGATAGATTTATGGCATTATTATTATTATTATTATTTTTTACTAGTAATGGTGGTGATCAGCGATTTTTAGCGGGACTGCAACATTGCGATGGACAGATCGGACACTTTTTTGCGTTCAGTGACATTTATACAGCGGTCAGAGCTAAAAATAGCCACTGATTACTGTATAAATGTCACTGGCAGGGAAGGGCTTAATATTAGTAGGTGATCAAAGGGTTAAATGTTCCCTAGGGAGGTGTTTATAACTGTGGGGGGAGTGCACTGACTGGGGGTAGAGAGAGAACGCTGTTCCTGATCACTAGGAACAGCAGATCTCTCTCCACTTCCCTGTCAGGGTTTGTTTGTTTACATTGACAGACCCTCATTCTGGCTCTCTGTGGAGCGATCGCCGGTGGCCGACGGACATATCGGCTGCGGGCCACGTGCATTGGCTCTGGGGAACCGCTGTGAGAATGCCTGCTATATACATTAAAGGGACCGCCGTACCGGTACGGCGATTTGCACGGTATAACTGCATCGGCTGGTCGGCAAGTAGTTGAACCAGTACGAAGCACAGTAGAGCCTTTAAAAAACTGCAAATATCTAAATGTCTCACTTTCATCACAAATCCCAAAAATAAGGGCTTTATTCTTCATTTTAGAATAGTGTTAGAGTCATGCAAATCATTTCTTTATGCAGCTAGGCCAACGCACATCTGGAAGTTTTCATTGATAGCAGAGATGCAACTTACAGTAGTATTTACAACTAGAGTTGATCAAACCCCTGGATGTTCGGGTTCGGTGGGTTCGGCCGAACTTCGGGAAAAAGTCCGGGTTCGGTACCGAACTTGACCCGAACTTTACCCCGAACCTCATTGAATTCAATGGGGACCCGAACTTTTCGGCACAAAAATGACTGTAAAAAAGTCCTGGAAAGTGCTAGAGGGCTGCAAAATGATTTTAGAACAATAATCTGTCCCTTACAGCAACAGCAGGAACCTGACCCTATAGAACTAGAAGATGATTTTAGAACAATAATCTGTCCCTCTAAGCAGTAGACTCTACCTAGTCCAGTCAGATAGTTCTGTAATGCAGGATGAGATCTGCAATCTGTCCCTAAAAGCAGTAGTAGTAGTAATCTCTACCTATCTATCTATCTGCAATCTGTCCCTCACAGCACCGGCAGCATCCTCTCCCTACACTACCCAGAGAGCATGTGACTGCAGCACTAAGTGACTCCAGCTTATAAAGAGGCTGGGTCACATGATGCACTGGCCAATCACAGCCATGCCATTAGTAGGCATGGCTGTGATGGCTTCTAAGGGAAAACCAGTGAAACGCTTGTTGATTGGCTGCCCTGCAGCTATTCAACATGCGTGATAAAATACCAGAACCCAGAACTCGAACCCAAACTTTTTTTCAAATGTCCGGGTTCGGGTCCGGGTCATGGACACCCCAAAGTTCGGTATGAACCTGAACTTTACAGTTTGGGTTCGCTCAACACTATTTACAACCATTCATTCCAAACTGCAGATAGCTATCTCAGGCTTGTTGGCCTTACCAGTGAAGTGTATGAAATAAATGACCACTTTGATCTGATAGAATGGAGACATGAATACCTTTCTTTTTTTTAGAACGTTCAGTTGTAAAACTCTATAGATATACAGCACATAAAATATAGTTAGCACATTGAGTACAGAATACACAATTACTATAGAGATGTATTTTTATGATACTTTACAAACTGTAAAGCAGTGAGTGATACAATA
Organism: Glandirana rugosa; assembly: GCA_018402905.1. Taxonomy (NCBI): domain Eukaryota; kingdom Metazoa; phylum Chordata; class Amphibia; order Anura; family Ranidae; genus Glandirana; species Glandirana rugosa. The sequence continues at coordinate 418,102 of BLSH010271277.1, read as the reverse complement.
AGAAAATCTTCAGTCATAGTAGAAATTATTTAAAGCTGGAAAATGACAAAGAAAACATTTTTTTTACACTAAGTTGTCACTTAAAGTGATTATAAAGTCTCATTTTTTGTCATACCTACCTGCTCTATGCAGTTGGATTTGCATAGAGCATTCCAGATCCTCCTCTTTTCGGGTGCCTCTACTGTGCTCCTGGCTCCTCCCTCATGTTGAGTGCCCCCACAGCAAGCAGCTTGCTATGAGGGTACGCAAGTCGAGCTGCAGCTCCGTGTATCCATTCAGACACGGAGCTGTAGTTTGGCCCCTCCCCCTCTCGCTCCTGATTGGCTAACCAACTTTGATTGACAGCAGCGGGAGCCAGTGACATCGCTGATGTGTCTCAGCAAGGAGGGACGGCTGATACACTTGTGGACATCGCTGGACAGAGATGGACTTAGGTAAGTATTAGGGGGGCTGCTGCACACTGAAGGCTTTTTATCTTATGCATAGAATGCATTACGATAAAAAAAAACCTTCTAACTTTACAACCACTTTAAATGATATATTTCTCACACATGCCATGGGTATATGTGGATTGACACCCCAAAATGCATTCTGCTGCTTCTCTTGAGTATACCACATGTGTGAGACTTTTTGGCAGTCTAGCCGCGTATAGGACCCCAAAAACCAATCACAGGTTTTCTAAGGGCGTAAATTGCTCATCTCACTTCCTCACTCCCTATCACATTTTCGAAGGCCCTGAAATGCCCAGATAGCACAACCCCACCCCCAAATGACCCCTTTTTGGAAAGTAGACACCTCAAGAAATTTGATAATAGGCATGGTGAGTATTTTGCAGATCTAATTTTTTTGTCACAAGGTTTAGAAAATTGTCCAAAAATTGTGGCAATGAATGGGATCTGCAAAATATTCACCATGCCTCTCATCAAATACCGTGGGGTGTCTACTTTCCAAAAAGGGGTCATGGGGGGGGGGCAGGTTGTGCTATCTGGGCATTTCAGGCCCCCCAAAACTGTGATAGGTAGTGAGGAAGTGAGATGAGCAATTTACACCCTTTGAAATCCTGAAGGCGGTAATTGGTTTTTGGGGTTCTGTACGAGGGCAGGCTCCCAAAAAGTCTCACACGTGTGGTATCCTCATACTGAAGAGAAGCAGCAGAATGCATTTTGGGGTGTAATTCCACATATACCCATGGCATGTGTAGCAATTAGAGTTGAGCGAACACCTGGATGTTCAGGTTCGGTGGGTTAGGCCGAACTTCGCGAAAAAGTTCGGGTTCGGTACCGAACTTGACCCCGAACCCCATTGAAGTCAATGGGGACCCAAACTTTTCGGCACAAAAATGACAAAAAAAATGTAAAAAGTCCTGGAAAGTGTTAGAGGACTGCAAATGGATTTTAGAACAATAATCTGTCCCTTACAGCAACAGCAGGAACCTGACCCTATAGAACTAGAAGATGATTTTAGAACAATAATCGGTCCCTCAAAGCAGTAGTAGTAGTAATCTCTACCTAGTCCACAATCAGATCATTCTGTAATGCAGGATGAGATGTTATTATATCTGCAATCTGTCCCTCACAGCGCTGGCAGCATCCTCTCCCTACCCTAGCCTGAGAGCATGTGACATACAGCACTAAGTGACTCCAGCTTATAAAGAGGCTGGGTCACATGATGCACTGGCCAATCACAGCCATGCCATTAGTAGGCATGGCTGTGATGGCTTCTAAGGGCAAACCAGTGAAATGCTTGTTGATTGGCTGCCCTGCAGCTGTTCAACAGGCGGGATCAAATACCCGAACCCAGAACCCGAACCCAAACTTTTTTCAAATGTCTGGGTTCGGGTCCGGGTCACGGACTTTAAAGTTCGGGTTCGCTCAACTCTAGTAGCAATATATCATATAACAGTGACAGTTTTGTCCAGAGCCTTAGTATTGCTGTATTGTACTGTGAACCTTCCAGGCCTAGGACCATGTGAGGTACACATGGGCAATCACTAAGTTTGGCAATACACTGATAGATTGCAGGCTGAATAAAAAATCTAACAGATTCTTAATTCCTCTGTATACAGCAGGAATAATCAAATCCCCATGTTTCATACCTCCCAACTCTCTGAGATGGGAATGAGGGCCACCTATTAGCAAAAGTATGTAGGCATAGAACACACACCCTGCCACGCACCCTTAAAGGAGAATCACACAAAAAATATTAGTTAGACCCACTTCTATTAACACTTCTATTCCTTTCTATTGGCTTTTAAAATGTACAAATACAGCAATTTAGAAATTGAATGAAAGGTTTAGCATTGTAAAACACTTTTTGATAGATAAATAGTGCATTTTATATATAGGTATATGCATCAGACCAAAATGAGGGACAAATTAAGAGGAATGAGGGACAGAGGGACATTGTTCCCAATTAGGGACAGTCCCTCGAAATCAGGGACAGTTGGGAGCTATGCATGTTGAGCTATTGTATTCTAATGTATTAGTAGCTGCCAAAATACCCAAAAAGTGGCTGAGCCTGAATGTGATTGGATACAGCTGTAGTTTGGCCAACAGTTTTTCAATAGAAGGATGTCAGGCAGGAGGGGGTCAACAGGGTGACCTATGATTCATGACCTAATTTCAGCTAGTTCAGGAACCATTTGAAATCGGAACAGTGCATGGCAAATGTATAACTTTAATGGGAAACGATATTGATTTTGTATACATTTTTTTACACATTTTTAAATGTAAAGGCTAAGGGCCTATTCACCCTACAGCGACTTTGGGAGGTGACTTGTGTCACGCCAAGTCGCCTTAAGTCGCTTGACAGAAGAAATCCTATGTTAGTGAATGAGAGCCGTCTTAATGTACACTACTGAAGTCGCTCCGACTTCAAAAAAGGTTCCTGTACTACTTCAAGGCGACTTCTATCCGACTTGTGCCCATAAAATTCAATGGAAGTCGCCTCCAAGTCAGATACTCATCTATATTGATGTGACTTTACAGGAAGAAGAAAATTATTTTTTTCAGGTATTCTCCAGGCAACCCCCTCCATCCCTTCTCTGATTGGCTCAGGCAAAGTCGCCTGGCATGGAGGTCGCATTGTAAGTAGCCCCAAGTCGCGCTGAAGACACGCTGAAGTCGCCTATCAAATTGTGCCTGAAGTCGTATCGCTGAAGTGTGAACCGGCTCTTACTTCACCTTAGCAACATGTTTCATGCCACACTTGTGTTTGAGTACCGTATTCAGTGGCAGCTGGTGTGTGAGGGGCGCTTGGGCGCCGCCTTCCCGCCCGCTAAAGAGGGAAAAAAAAAAGAAGTCAGCCCCAGCCCCGCCCCCCTGCAGGAGGCGCCGGTGCATTGACTTTCCTTTTTTTTTTTTTCGGCTCTTTGGCTGTCACATGACAGCCAAGTAGTGAGCCTATTGGTCGGGCATTAAAAGCTATGAGGGTGCTGAGGGTGCGCTGAACAGGCACACCCTGCATAGCTTGATTGGCTGCCCTGAGCCTCCGGGGTGATTGGATGCGGTGACCAGGGGCGGGTCACTGTGGCAGCGGAGGGACCAGCATCTATACAAAGTCAACACGTAAAATGTCTGTTACATAGTCATACAGTTCACCAAATGTGCATTCACATATGCTTCAAAGGAAGAATTTGAAGTAGATAGTTCCGTTGTCTGCAGATGGTGGTATGGTTTACCTATTTAAAGTCCCACCAAGATCGTTCTGTAATCAGATCGTTCTGTAATGCAGGATGAGATGTTATTAGATCTACAATCTGTCCCTCACAGCAGTAGTAGTAATCTCTACCTAGTTATTAAATCTGCAATCTGTCCCTCACAATCTGTCCCTCACAATCTGTCCCTCAGAGCGCCGGCAGCATCCTCTCCCTACTCTAAATTGAGAGCATGTGACATGCAGCACTGTGACTCCAGCCTCATATAGAGGCTGGGTCATATGATGCACTGGCCATTAGTAGGCATGGCTGTGATGGCTTCTAGGGAAAACCAGTGAAACGCTTGTTGATTGGCTGCCCTGCAGCCAGGGGCGTTGCTGGGGGTGGCTATTGGGGCTATAGCCCCGAGTCTGGGGCCCATAGCCCCGAGTCTCTTACCGGGTGGGTGCAGTTCTGCAATTAGCAGGTATGTCTCTCTGGGGAACCTGATGTAAGGGGAATCCACACACAGGTATGAAACTATATTTTTATATATATATATATACACACACACACATGTATATTATATACATGTGTATGCCCACTCAAGCGTATGATTTACTTTGCTGCTATCTGCTCTAGCCCCAGATCTTTTGTAGACCTAGCAACGCCCCTGCCTGCAGCTATTCAACATGCGTGATAAAATACCAGAACCCAGAACCCAAACCGGAACCTTTTTCTCAAACGTTCGGGTTCAGTACACGGACACCCGAAAGTTCAGTACGGACCCGAACTTAACAGTTTGGGTTCGCTCAACTCTAATGGGCACCGCTTCCGAAGCGCCCAAAAAGGGTTTCCGAAGCACCACAACACAGGCGATTTTAACCCCCCTTTAATGCCTTCTTGGCGTTTAAAAGCGCCTGACAACGCCCGAAAAGTGGCGCCAAAGCTATAACATTGGTAAGGCACAGCTAAAATGAGCGGCTCTTTACCGCTAACGCCGGCACCGCCCCAGTGTGGAAGCAGTCTAAAATAAAGGTCCACAACAGGAGTATTATTTGACCTCTCAAAACCAGTGTGGGTTTTAAGAAACCTTGTCCAAAATTGGGAAAAAAATATGGTGCAGTAATTTTTCTTGGTGAACTTTTCAAATAAAGTATTTTCTTTTGCAATAGACTGAAACTATGTTTTGTGATTTAGAACATGAAAGGTCGCATGTGCAGCTTTAAAGCACATTTTTTAATATTAGACTGGACAGCTAGCAATGATGGAAGTGCTGCAGAATAACACAGGTCACAGATCAAACAAATGGAGACAATGTAACTTGGGAACAGATGCAGAAAAAATAGAAAATCTGGCGTCTACAAAGGAGTGATTTGATTTGCTGGTTAACCATGCCAAACAATACTTGGAATCAGCAACTCCCATTTGTAGCAACTGTTTGAACTGCTGAGAAAATGACAGCTAAAACAGAAAATCCTTGAAAATAAATATACTTGCCACAGCTTCCTAGATTAAAACTTAAATGGACAGATCTAACAGAGTTTTGTATAAATCTCTGGAACACAATGACCGAATCTAAAACACAATGCTGGGGTGAAATTTTATTCTCATTTTGTTGCAGAAATGCATACGTGTTTTCTTTAACAATGTCATCTATTCTGCAGCGATCACCTACTAGAAGGGATCAAAATGTTAACTGATTGTGTTTAGGAGAGAAAGGCTGCAAGGGAAAAATTGTGTGAGAGATATACATACTTCCTTGTGTCCTGTTCAGCCTCTAGTGTTGGACAAAAAATGAAAAATTGTATCAAATACTCACTGTAATTTTCTTTTCCTAGTACCAACATGGCAGCATACATTTAATTAGTCTGCTGCCATGGATTGGCCCCAAGAAAGGAAAATTACAGTAAGAATTTGATACAATTTTCCATTTTCTTGGCGCCAACATGGCAGCATACTTTATTGAATGTATTGGCATTTTCACAAGGTGGTACTGTTGTTGCAAATAAAGGTTACAATGTGCCACGTCCCAAATATACAGTATCTCATAAAAGTGAGTACACCCCTCACATTTTTGTAAATATTTTATTATATCTTTTCATGTGACAACACTGAAGAAATTACACTTCGAATAAAAAGGCAAATATGTAAGGTAGTTAGAGAGCGGTTACTAGGTATGGGATAATAAAACACAGAATATTGGGTAATATTTGAATAAATTAAATAATTAAATTTAGGTCAAAAGTGTTAATAGTATCATAGGGTAATGGTATGGGTCACATACATAGAGTATCTCACAAAAGTGAGTACACCCCTCACATTTTTGTAAATATTTTATTATATCTTTTCATGTGACAACACTGAAGAAATGACACTTTGCTACAATGTAAAGTAGTGAGTGTACAGCTTGTATAACAGTGTAAATTTGCTGTCCCCTCAAAATAACTCAACACACAGCCATTAATATCTAAACCTCTGGGAACAAAAGTGAGTACACCCCTAAGTGAAAATGTCCAAATTGGGCCCAATTAGAAAGTTTCCCTCTCCAATGTCATGTGACTTGTTAGTGTTACAGGGTCTCAGGTGTGAATGGGGAGCAGGTGTGTTAAATTTGGTGTTATCACTCTCACTCTCTCATATTGGTCACTGGAAGTTCAACATGGCACCTCATGGCAAAGAACTCTCTGAGGATCTGAAAAAAAAGAATTGTTGCTTTACATAAAGATGGCCTAGGCTATAAAACGATTGCCAAGACCCTGAAACTGAGCTGCAGCATGGTGGCTAGGACCATACAGCGGTTTAACAGGACAGGTTCCACTCAGAACAGGCCTTGCCATGGTCGACCAAAGAAGTTAAGTGCACATGCACTTGCATCATATCCAGAGATTGTCTTTGGGCAATAGACATATGAATGCTACCAGCATTGCTGCAGATGTTGAAGGGGTGGGGGGTCAGCCTGTCAGTGCTCAGACCATACGCCGCACACTGCATCAAATTGGTCTGCATGGCTGTCATTCCAGAAGGAAGCCTCTTCTAAAGATAACGCACAAGAAAGCCCGCAAACAGTTTGCTGAAGACAAGCAGACTAAGGACATGGATTACTGGAATCATGTCCTGTGGTCTGATGAGACCAGGATAAATGTATTTGGTTCAGATGATGTCAAGTGTGTGTGGCGGCAACAAGGTGAGGAGTACAAAGACAAGTGTGTCTTGCCTGCAGTCAAGCATGGTGGTGGGAGTGTCATGGTCTGGGGCTGCATGAGTGCTGCCGGCACTGGGGAGCTACAGTTCATTGAGGGAACCATGAATTCCATCATGTACTGTGACATATTGAAGCCGACCATGATGCCCTCCCTTCAGAGATTGGGCCGCAGGGCAGTATTCCAACATGATAACAACCCCAAACACACCCCCAAAATGACCACTGCCTTGTTAAAGAAGCTGAGGGTAAAAGTGATGGACTGGCCAAGTATGTCTCCAGACCTAAACCCTATTGAGCTTCTGTGGGGCATCCTCAAATGGAAGGTGGAGGAGCACAAGGTCTCTAACATCCATCAGCTCTGTGATGTCGTCATGGAGGAGTGGAAGACTCCAGTGGTAACCTGTGAAGCTCTGATGAACCCCATGCCCAAGAGGGTTAAGAAATAATGGAAAATAATGGTGGTCACACAAAATATTGACACTTTGGGTCCAATTTGGCATTTTCACTTAGAGGTGTAATCACTTTTGTTGCCAGCGGTTTAGACATTAATGACTGTTTGTTGAGTTATTTTGAGGGGACAGCAAATTTACACTGTACACTCACTCACTACTTTAAATTGTAGCAAAGTGTCATTTCTTCAGCGTTGTCACATAAAAAGATATAATAAAATATTTACAAAAATGTGAGAAGAGCAATTACTTTTTTGAGATACTGTATCTATATCGAAAATCTAAACGTCTATGGACTTTATTGGCACCAGAGTACACCATTTTTTTTTTTTAATTATACATTTTATTACAATTTGACTAAAACATAATAGTGAATGTTAAAATCTTACAGTAGCCTGCTAGCCAGGTAAGCTAATAACACAGACTACAACACCAACAAAAAACCCCATCCTAGTCCATAATAGGAGAGCCAATATGGTGCAATTGTCGATATTCAGATGGGCTTGGTGTGAGTTGATGTAGTTTTTCAAGCTTTACATATTTCGCGCAGCTGCGCTTCTTCTACAGCGGTGGTTCTCCACTCCTGTCCTTAGGACCCACTAACAGGCCAGGTTTGCAGGATAACTGAAATATATCACAGGTGATATAATTAGCTGCTCAGTGATTGCAGTATTCTAGTCTGCATCTCACCATAGGTAATACCTAAAATCTGGTCTGTTAGTGTGTCCTGAGGACAGGAGTTGAGAACCACTGTTCTACAGGCTTCTGTAAGATTTTAACATGCACAATTATGTTTTAGTCAGGATGTAATAAAATGTATATATTTTTTTTAAATGGTGTACGCTGGTGCCTATAAAGTCCAAAGAAGTTCAGATTTTCAATATGGCAGCATACTAACCACATGTATGCTGCTATGTTGGCACCATGAAATAAAATGACAGTAAGTATTTGATACAATTTTTCTTTTTTTTTTTGTGCTGGGAAAACAGAAAATTGTATCAAAAAATTATTGTCATTTTCTTTTCCCAGCCCCAAAGCAGCATACTAACCACATGCATACCTCCCAACATTTTGAGATGGGAATGAGGGACACCTATTAGCAAAAGTATGTAGGCATAGGACATTGTCACGCCCCTTAAAGGAGAATTATACAAAAAAATTATTAAAACAACAATGCGGTGAGAGCACCCAACAGCTCATAATGGGACACACCGGCCATTAAAAAATGTGTTTATTAGTATTGATTAAAATACAAAAGTAAAAAATCACCACCACGCATGCACAGTTTAAAACAGACAACGTTGTCTAAAAGTATACAGGAACCCACAAGCCGGCTACAATCATCCATTGTTTAAATTAAGCTGGAGTGAGCTCTGAGTGGTGAACGATCAATTATGGATCGTCCTGTTTCTTTCAGTATATGATAGGCATTTGAGTTGCGATCTCATACATGCATTTTTTGTTTAAGTGTTGCTGACAGCGTGAATGGTGGACGATTATGGAGACATCTTGTGGCTAATGATGAAATTACTATCCATTAACCAAGTGTGTATAAAGGTCCTCCCCACTGAGTCCGCCCTCGCTTTGAGAAAGTCCGCTATTGGTCATCCCGCTCATCTGGAACCCCTTCCCGACCACCCCCACCTCTCCCATGTGAGCCGGGATTAAACGATCAGGTGACCGCTACAGCCACTCCCCCGATTCATGAGCACGGCAACCAGTGAAGAGGCAGTGATCTCCCCAGATGGACATTGGCCGGTCGATCCGGGGAAGGTTGGTGAGAATGCTCTGTGCTTCTCCTGTCCAGTGTGTGTCACGCTGGGTTAACTATAGTTGCTGTGTCCTTCACTGTCAGTATTGACCCATGTATACCAATCATTGGGGACTGCTCATTGTAGAGCCGTTTTGACAGGCAGGAAGAGGCATTTAAATTCATCATCAGTCACCTGTTCCAACAACATCACTATTGTTATCTCCCCAGCTCTGTGGAACACTTTTCTGCACCCCCCCCATGGACTAGGTGCTGTGCATACTTATGTCTGCAGACTCATCACAGACCCATTTGCACAAGATACCTGATCAGTCCTTTAGTTGGTGTATGCATGAGGTGGTTACTGGATGATTGTAGCCGGCTTGTTGGTTCCTGTATACTTTTAGACAACGTTGTCTGTTTTAAACTGTGCATGCGTGGTGGTGATTTTTTGCTTTTGTATTTTAATCAATACTAATAAACACATCTTTTAATGGCCGGTGTGTCCCATTTTGAGCTCTTGGGTGCTCTCACCGCATTGTTGTTTTGGTTCTAGTCGCTCTAGGGACTGCGTCAATACAGATGAATGGCCAAAGGTGACAGGCAATTATCCCTGTGTCACCTAATGTACTATTGCTGCCTTTACGGGGGTCTTTCGTAACTTTTTTTGTTCTAATTGACCTTATAGGATCCAATCTAGGGGTCCTTTCCTAAGCATCTATTGGCTATTAACCAATTATTTACTGATAAATGAAATAGGAATTTTTTAACCTAACCATGCAGGCAATTTTATTGCATGTTGAGATCACTCTAATGGCTTATCAATTAGTTGACCAGATTGAACAGGAAATATTGGCAGCTTTCAACTCAGATTTAACGGTTAACAATCCTAGTCAGGAGTCAGTGAAGAAACTGTTTAAAAACCATAAAAAATGAATAATCAAACACTTAAACAGGAAATGGGATGTATCATCCCTAACTTCTCATATTAACAGGGGTGTGATTCCTCGGGGACTGAGGGAAAAGATTGTCCCTGCAGAACATTTGCATACACCCCGCTTTATAGAAAAATGGAAAAAAAATTGAGGTAATGAAATTGATTGTCGAAGAAGAGAAAGCACAATTGATTGAATTACAGACCGAAATTGACGAGAGCACTGCCCTGTTGGAACCCTTCAGACAGGACAGTGAATTTGATAAATATAATGAGCAATTGAAAAAGGAAGTAGAACGTGTCCAAAAAAATCTAAAAACGTCTAAACAAGACAAATTCCTCCAAAACATCAGGGACTGGGAATCAGATCAAATATTTGACCTATCAATCCCTAGAGGTAGAAGTAGGTCCAGAAGAAGACAGACTAGACCCTATCGCCAATCTAGGAGTGAACCCTCTTCCTCGGACAGTGAGGGAGGACAAACCGACAAATCAGTGTCTTTTTTGACCCAGGGACACACTATAGAGAACGAACCAGGTCCGTCAGGATTGGCGAAACAGTCAGGTCCCCAACACCAAAAGAAAAATGTAAAAGAAATAGAAAAGGGAAAAAGAGTCAACATCAAGGTTCAACAAAGACAGACTCGTTCCAAGAACACCCAGAAATGACTATGACAGATCCCCACAACTCCCTGACTGATAACCCCCCGAGGTCTGATATAAAGATTGTTAATTTGTCTGACTTCCCATTGAACCAGCACCATATTTCTCTCCTTCAAAGGGGACTGTCTTGTTCTCCCTCGGCAGCTATGAACGAGTTTGAGGTGTTTAAAGATCTAAACCTCTTCCTTAGGAGGGTTATCTTTAGTTATTGGCATCAAGAGAGACTTAATCCTCCAGAGGCAGAGACTATGGAACAAAATGAAGAGGACTTGATAGCGTTAAATTCCCTGGTCTCTCTTCTGGAGGAGAATGCTTCTAGTGACTCAGAGGTTGAGCAGGTGCCCAAAAAAAGATATAGATCTTCAGGAATTAGAATTAGATCTACTAAGATGCCCTCCCTTTCCCAGCACAGATGGATCAGTGCCTTTCTTGAATTAGTCCACACTGATTTACAGGAGGTAAATTGGCAATGGAAGGGTCCTGATAATCTGTCTAGGGAGGAGAGACAGGCTTTGAGAGAATTGCAATCAGCCCCAAATGTCATCATTCGTGGTAGCGATAAAGGTGGAAATATTGTCCTCTGGTCGGCACACTTATATGAACAAGAAGTGTCCCGTCAACTGACTTGGGGACAACCCTTTCCATGGCATCGTGGCCAGACTAAACTCAAAACTAGCCCTAGCAGCAGAGGACAACTTGCTCCCCAAAAAAGAATGGGAATATTTGAAGGTTCGGGAAAACACCATCCCGACCTTCTATCTAATACCCAAATTACACAAAGATCTACAGAATCCTCCGGGGCGACCCATTGTGTCAGCAATCAAGGGTCCCCTGGAGAGGGTTGGCAAATATATTGACGCCCTAATTAAGGATCTGGTTGTGGACTTGCCATCATTTGTACAAGATACTAGACAGGTGCTGGCTAAATTACTTGATATCCAGGTCCCCAAAGGGACCCTATTGGTTGGGATAGACGTTGAATACCTTTACACGTCTATCCCCACCAGTGGGGTCTCTGGGTGGTTGTGCATTTTCTGGAGAGGAAGCACCCAGTTTGGGAGCACACAATGAATTGTTATTGAGTTATTGGAGTTTCTCCTTACGAACAACTGCTTCCAATTTCTGGGTGTGTCCTACCAGCAGATATGCGGGACATCCCCTGGGTGCCCGCGTATGCCTGCCTACATTTGAGCCTGTGGGAGGAGCAAATTGTGTACTGTTCCCCTATGTACCTGGACCATGTTCTTTTATGGTTCAGGTACATAGACGAGGTGTTCATGTTGTGGAGGGGGTCCTTGGATGAGGTACACAATTTTCTAACCTACCTCAACAAGAATGATCGTAACATTCGGTTGACTCATATGGTAGACTACAATGCCCTTCCTTTCCTTGACTTATTGATCACCATCAAAGGGGGAAGTATACACACACCAAAACATTTCGTAAACCCACCGCCGCCAATACTTTACTTCAGGCCGGTAGCTGTCATCCCAAATCCCTTATTGCCGGCATTCCCATTGGACAGTTTCTAAGGTCCCGGAGGAATTGTTCTGTTGACAGTGAGTTTAAGGAAGAAGCACAAGAAATGTATACACGGTTTAGAGAAAGGGGCTACTCCTACTGTATACTGATCAAGGTCAAGTCTAAAGCATGTTCAAGAGACCGTCATAGTCTGTTGAGCAATTCCCAGGAGATAACTTCCACTGAGACACGTAGTGGGTCTGCCAACTCCCCAGTTCGTATGATTACTCACTATGGGGCCCAGTGGAATGAAGTCAGGAATTTCTTGCAAAAACACTGGCACTTGCTGACCAAAACTCCAAGGTTGAGTAACATCTTCTGCCCTCGCCCCCTAATGGTGGCCAAAAGGGCACAAAACTTGTCTGACTTTTTGGTCCATTCTGAGTATAGGAGGACCCCCACCCCTAATTGGCTAACGGAGCATCCCAGCAGACCAGGAATGTATCCATGTGGCCATTGTGGAATATGTCAACATGTTCACAGAACTGACACATTTACCAACGCTGATGGTTCTAAATTTTATAAGATCCAAAAATTCTTGAATTGCTCTACAACTAGGGTAATCTATCAGATCACATGTCCCTGTGGGAAATCCTATGTGGGGAAGACTAAACGCCCCCTCAGAGTAAGGATTAGTGAACATCTGGCTAGCATTAGGGGAAAAAGAGATGAGGAGAAGCCAATTGCAGTTAATTTCAAACAGTTTCATGACGGAAACACTGAGGGACTGAAGGTGAAGGGCATTTATGCCTTAGATCTTCCCCTACGCAGAGGTGATTTCGATACCATCCTATTGCAGAAGGAGAAAATGTTTATCTTCCTCTTGGGTTCGATGGTACCGAGTGGACTTAATACGGAATGCAACTTCTCTGTATTTCAAGAGCTCTAGTATACATTCAGCATTCGGGAGGTATCCTCTGGGATGGTCTGCAGGGGAATCCTAATTTGCTTTCCTTTGAACCTTTCCAAACCAATAAATCTACTTGTCAACTGATACGGATGTGGATATGAGAACAGCTGATATGTAGAGAGTAGATGCAAGTATTTTCAAAGCTCCAATTTAGCATTTGATATACTTAATATCATTCACGGGGATGAATAATTGCTATGATCCCCGTAATGAGATACCAGGAGGTCATATCATTGTTTAAATTAAGCTGGAGTGAGCTCTGAGTGGTGAACGATCAATTATGGATCGTCCCGTTTCTTTCGGTATATGATAGACATTTGAGTTGCGATCTCATACATGCATTTTTTGTTTAAGTGTGGCTGACAGCGTGAATGGTGGACGATTATGGAGACATCTTGTGGCTAATGATGAAATTACTATCCATTAACCAAGTGGGAATAAAGGTATTCCCCACTGAGTCCGCCCTCGCTTTGAGAAAGTCCGCTATTGTTCAGACGAAACGCGTCATCCCGCTCATCTGGAACCCCTTCCCGACCACCCCCACCTCTCCCATGTGAGCCGGGATTGAATGAACAGGTGACCGCTACAGCCACTCCCCCGACTCATGAGCACGGCAACCGGGAGTCCTCGGATGGTCGACACGGCCCGCACCAGTGACCAGTGAAGAGGCAGTGATCTCCCCAGATGGACATTGGCAGGTCGATCCGGTGAAGATGGGTGAGACTGCTCTGTGCTTCTCCTGTCCAGTGTGTGTCACGGTGGGTTAACTATAGTTGCTGTGTCCTTCACTGTCAGTATTGACCCATGTATACCAATCATCGGGGAATGCTCATTGTAGAGCCGTTTTGACAGGTAGGAAGTGGCATTTGAATTCATCATCAGTCACCTCTTCCAACAACATCACTATTGTTATCTCCCCAGCTCTGTGGAACACTTTTCTGCACCTCCCAATGGACTAGGTGCTATGCATACTTATGTCTGCAGACTCATCACAGACCCATTTGCACAATATACCTGATCAGTCCTTTAGTTGGTGTATGCATGAGGTAGTTACTGGATGATTGTAGCCGGCTTGTTGGTTCCTGTATACTTTTAGACAACGTTGTCTGTTTTAAACTGTGCATGCGTGGTGGTGATTTTTTTGCTTTTGTATTTTAATCAATACTAATAAACACATTTTTTAATGGCCAGTGTGTCCCATTATGAGCTCTTGGGTGCTCTCACCGCATTGTTGTTTTGGTTCTAGTCGCTCTAGGGACTGCGTCAATACAGATGAATGGCCAAAGGTGACAGGCAATTATCCCTGTGTCACCTAATATACTATTGCTGCCTTTATGGGGGTCTTTCTTAACTTTTTTTGTACAAAAAAATGATTAGTTAATCCCACAAGAGCTTTTTTTTATACCACTATTATTCATTTATAGATGTCTCGGGTGCCTACGAGAACACCCTAAAACAGCCTTTCTTATCTTTATTACTATGTTGGAATCTTTGAATTACATTTCTGGTCTTAGGGAACCTCTGTTGATTATTATATCTACAGCTCAGGGTACATTAGTATGATCCATAAAAAAAGTGCAGCGCAACTCACAACAATGTATCAAAATAATGTGGAAACGAAATATCAGGCTGGGTTCACACTGGTACAACAAAACGCTCCCACATTGGGAGCACATGCCACATGATGGGTAAAAATCAATGTTTCCCTATGGGAGCCATCTTAACTGGTCTGACCCAAGTCGGTCCAACTTTGAAAAAGGTTCCTGCACTACTTTGGCCCTACTTCAGCCCATTGAATATCATTGAAGTCAGATCAAAGTCGGATCATCGTCATAACTGATCCCACTTTGGCATGTGACTTGTCCTCTGAGGATCTTGAAGGGGAACCCCACCCCAAATTATAAAAAAATGGCATAGGGTTCCCCCTTCAAGACCATACTAGGCTTTTTGGTCTGGTATGGATTTTAAGGGGAACCTCATGCCACAAAACGGTGCGGGGTCCCCCCGAAATCCATACCAGACCCTTATTCGAGCACGCAGCCCGGCAGGTCAACAAAGGGGGTAGGGACGAGCTCGCCCCCCAATGTTGACTCAACGTTCTCTCATAAAGTAATGCTAGGGCCGCCATGTGCCATGACTTATATTGACATGGGGCATGGCCACCCTCTGACATCATCCAGAGGTCCCGTTCCCTTGTGACATCACCACACCGCCCCTGTTTCAACAGCGGGTCTGAATAAGCAGTGCTCTCAATTAGGGATATACGAATGGAAGTTCCTGTTCCACTCCTGATCTCCAACACCTCCCGTCAGAATGCACACTGTGTGTGCATGCACTTTTCGCTAGTATCAATTGTAATTGTTGTCTGTAGGATGCTGTATGCAGGTTCTGGTTGCCCATGCACGCTCTTATGGCCCCCTTGCTGCCATATGCATGAGCCCTAACAGAGACACAGGCAGCAATAAAAAAATTGGATTATTTATACATACTTACCTGTAAAATCAATTTCTTTTTTTGAAGGACATCATGGGACACAGAGCAGGCTATATATTCTATACATACTGGGTTATACGCCACCTATAGGTAACTGGACACTGGCAATCAATAAAAAACAAACAGGAAGTTCCCCCTTCTATATAACCCCTCCCACACTGGGAGCACTTCAGTTTTGTAGCAAGCAATGAACTCCACAAAGACAGAGAGGGGAGGGACCTCTGTGTCCCGTGATATCCTTCGAAAGAAATGGATTTTACAGGTAGGTATGTATAAAAAATCTAATTTTCTTTCTTGGACATCACGGGACACAGAGCAGGCTATATATTCAATGCATACTGGGGTGTCCCAGAGCAATGCCTGAGGGGAGGGAGACACAGTTCCAATTAAACCACAGCCCTTAATATGCTGTGGCCAAAAAATGTAATCCTCTGCTGTTCTAACATCCACCTGATAGAATCTTGTGAATGTATGTACTGAGGACCATGTAGTGGCCTCATAATCTGTGCCACCGACGTCTGGTGGCAGAAGCCCAGGCGGTCCCTATCTCCTGGTGGAAAGAGCTCTCACCCTGAATGGGGGAGCTCTCCCCCTTTAACCATAAATTTAAGTAATAAGCTGGCTAATTCAAAGTGAAAACAGCTGTCTTGGATGCCACCCGACTCTTCCTAGGGCCTTCAGGAACGAAAAAAAGGCATCAGTCCTACTGATGTCTGCAGATCTCTTAAGATAGATCTTAACAGCATGCACCACATAGAGAGTGCAATGGTCTCTCCTCCGGTGAGGAGGGCTGAGAATAAAAAGAAGGTAACATAATATTCATCATTGAGATGAAAGGCCAACACTACCTTTGGTAGGAAGGATGGAAGAGGCCGCAACACCACCTTATCCTGGTGTAATCTCAGGTATGGCTCTTTACAAGAAAGAGCTGCCAACTTTGAAACCCCTCTGGCTGGGGTGATGGAAAAGAGAAAGACTAGTTCCGATGCCCAGCCAAGGAAATAGAAGCCTTTAATAAGGACTCAAGCTTTTTATCTGAAGGGTCCTTAACACCTGGGCATTATCAACAGGGCAGACCAGGCCAGGGCTTTATTTAGGGATGTGACTGCTGTATGGACAGCTGGTACTCCCCTCTTCCAAAAAGCTTTCATGCATAGGATATATTAGAAGGAACAAACGATCTGTCCGGGTGCACCCAGTCAGCATATATCATCCTCTAAAGGAGAAGATGCAAAGCGAATCTCTGTGAACCTTGTGGTATTTTAATGACCCAAGGGAGGAATACACATCCACAGGACTCTCCACTGGAGGTAACCTGAATGCTGCATGCAACCTGAATGCTGTACGTACCTTATGTGTAAGTACCTGGATCAGCAACTTCTGAGATTGAGAGGCAGGTGTCCTTGGGGATTCTTCTGGCTCAGGACTCTCTGAAGCAGAAGTGTCTGCAAAAGAATCGGCCAGATCTCCTGTAGCTAGCTCCTCTTCCTCATCAACCCATTCTCCCTCCAGAATCGGAGGGTTAGGGGAAGGAGACCTGTCACCCTTCTCACCCTGTGTGATAGAAGCAATCATACCAGTAATCCTGGTTTCCAAGCTCAGTAAGGCTGCCGATAGGTCATCTTTAGTAACATACTGTGAGGAAACAGATGAGGGGTCAGCTACCATACCAGACAGCCGCAGCACCTCAGATAGCCTGGTCACTTCTGGTCTCTCAGGGGAAGCAATGGCAACAGCGATCCAACTAGCCTCAGCAAGGGCTGTGGTAACACACCTGTGCCTTTAGCCTTATTACAGGCAGCTTCACCCCCCTCTTTGCTTCTTGGAAGCCATGGCTGCTAGTGCATGTACTGCTTTGCCCACGTTCCCCAGACCCAGCTTCCTGCCCAGCCTGACTCAGCTCCCACCCCTAGACTCACATGTCACCAGGCGGTTCTTTAGCCTACTTCCCAGCCCTGTCCTGACTTCCTCCGATTGTCCATTCACTTCCTAGTGAAAAGACAGATTAATACTGGTGCAGGCTCTCCCTGGTGGCAGCTTCACAGGAACTGCAGGCAAGACCAATCATGACTGTGTCTTTCTAGCCGAGCCCTCTGGTGGTGAGGAAAAAGAAGTGCAGGCAAATGGAGGGAACATATAAACAACTTTTTCCTATGTTTGCAGGAAGCCAGCTGGGTTCAGTAACATTATCCCCATTGGGGATTACTCACCATTCCCGCTGCAGGGCCTGGAGGAGACTGCAGGCCCAACCTTCACCCATCATGGTGGGCTTTGTCTCAAGGACCTTCAAGGACCAGGTACCCATTCTGAGGGTCCACTCCCTTGGACCTGTACAGCACCCTGCAGGCATACCTTGGTTCAGTGTTCCAGGATTACCTACATGCAGGATCCAGCGCCATTTTCTTCCTTATTCTTAGCGAGGCCGAGGTACCATTTGTCTTAGCTTAATGCTGTTTGAAATGGATCCGGTATGAAGGCTGTCCCTGATTCTAAAAGAACCTGTGTGGGAACCAGCATAGAAGCTCCACAGAGCTGTAGAAGTGACCATCCACTTTCAAGACACTGGCGAAAAAACTGAAGTGCTCCCAGTGTGGGAGGGGTTATATAGGAGGGGGAACTTCCTGTTTGTTTTTTATTGATTACCAGTGTCCATTCACTTATAGGTGGCATATAACCCAGTATGTATTGAATATATATAGCCTGCTCTGTGTCACGTTATGTCCGAGAAAGAAACACATTATTGAATTGGAGTGTAAGCTGAGGGGCAGCACAGTGGTGTAGTGGTTAGCACCTTCACCTATCAGCAAAAGGGTTGC
Source organism: Glandirana rugosa (assembly GCA_018402905.1). Classification (NCBI taxonomy): domain Eukaryota; kingdom Metazoa; phylum Chordata; class Amphibia; order Anura; family Ranidae; genus Glandirana; species Glandirana rugosa. The sequence continues at coordinate 399,727 of BLSH010271277.1, read as the reverse complement.
TGGTTCAAATCACAACCACAACACTACCTGCCTGGAGCTTGCATGTTCTTCCTGTGCCTGCGTGGGCTTCCTCAGGGCACCCTGGCTTCCTCCCACACCCCAAAGACATGCTGGTAGGCCAATTGGATCCTCTCTAAATTGCCCTTAGTATGTGTTCTGTATGTATGAATGTGAGTTAGGGAACCTTAGATTGTAAGCTCCTTTAGGGCAGGGACTGATGTGAATGTAAAATATATATGTATGCGCTGCATAAATTAACTGTGCTATATAAGTACCTTAAATAAATACATATTTTTCTTTCCATTTTTATGCCTTGCACTGTGTGCATTTTAATCAGGGAGTTGGCTTCCAGATGCTGTAATTCAAAAAAAGGAAGTACACCTGAAAGAAACTGTAGGCATATTTGAATAGGCAAATATTAGATCTTTATTCAAACAGTGCCTTCTGATAAGGGGGATATAACTGAACAAACAACACATATAATTACCATGGTGCATTCATTGTCATAACTTAAAATAGAATTCCAGGCTAGACCTATCTAGTCTTAAAAATGCTCCCTCCCCATTCCTAACACCAATGCTAACTAACCTGTATAAGAAACATGTATGTCCTTGCTAGAGTTGAGGGAACCATAAAGTTTGGGTTCGTACCGGACTTTAGGGTGTCCATGTCCCAAACCCGAACCTGGACATTTGAGAAAAAGTGCGGGTTCGGGTATTTTTTCACGCCTTTTGTATAGCTACAGGGCAGCCAATCAACAAGCATTTCACTTGTTTGCCCTTAGAAGCCCTGACAGCCATGCCTACTAATGGCATGGCTGTGATTGGCCAGTGCATCATTTGACCCAGCCTCTATATAAGCTCTAGTCATGTAGTGCTGCATGTCACATCATCTCATACTAGTGTAGGAAGAAGATGCTGCTGCTGCTGTGAGGGACAGATTAGCTTTAGAAAATCTGTTAAAAACAGTGATTTATTGGTGGGTGGGTGCCAGAGGAGATTTTTGTTTGCTAGAGTACATTTTGTTTGCTAAACATAATACCTCATATAAAACCTAAGCAATTATTCTGTTTGTTAGGTGGGCGTTTGCAGCCATTTTTGCAAGTGCAGTGCACTTGCAACTGCTTGTGTGTCAGGGACACTACTTTAATCGTGTTCTGTTTGTTCAGTTGGCAACATTTTGGCATATTTAAATACTGCTTTTACATTGCAGTTAGACAAATGAAAAAAAATGTTTTTTTTTTTTTTTGTGCAAAATATTACATTTGCGACCAGCGGGGCATTTCTTGCACAAAAATAAAAGTGCGTCTACATTGCTGGTTTTAAAAAAAAGAATAACAAAAAGTGCTACATAGTACATTTGCACCTTGCTATGCATTTCTTGCACAAAATTAGAAAGTGCGTCAACATTGGTGGTTTTAAAAAAAAAAGAATAATAAATAGTGCTACATAGTACATTTGCACCTTACTATGCATTTCTTGCACAAAATTAAAAAGTGCGTCTACATTACCGGTTTAAAAATGATATAAATTTGTGCTAAATAGGACATTTGCATTCAGAATGAGGAGAGCGTCAAATAAGGGATGTGGTCATGGTCGTGGTGCTGCTGGTGTTGGTGAAGCTCCTGTTGCAAGGAGAGGATCTGTGCCAGCTACACACACAAGTGAAACACCTTCCTCAGGTGCGAGTAGCTGACAGAACCTTCAACGTTATATGGTAGGCCTGAATGCCGCTCAACGAATGGTGAGGCCAGAACAAGGCCTCCAGTTCCTTCACATTGTCTCCCACCCAGTCCCTTGCTGAAAGCTCAGAGTTGGCACCTGAACCCCATGGCCATCTGTCTTTCACCTTAGCCCCTTGTAAATCAGCCGAGCATAGTTGCCAACATTGGCAAAAAATTTATAGGGACACTTTTGTCTAGGGGGGGGTGGGACCTGTCTCATAATTAGGGGGCGGGGCATTCATTTGGAGGTGTGACGTAGCAGGAAATGAAAAATTTCGGCGCGCGTAGCGCGCCGCGGCTAGTATTAGGTTTGGCTTAGCTAAATTGTGGGCATGGCTCGAAGGGGTGTGGTCCGAGTCTGAGATGAATGAGGGATGAAGGAAGAAAGAAAAAAATAGGGAGAGAAGGAGAGAGAAAGAAAGAAGTCAGGATGGAGGGACAGCAGACCCAGATCCTACACCACAATACAATATGTGTATTTCAGAAAGTTTTACAATCAGCAGATAAAGATCCTCCAAACACCTGGTGTTAGCACTTCAATCATTCCGGCACCATGGTTGTTATGGTGTCAGGATGATTGAAGCGCATTATTTCTATTACATTGTAATATAACATTAAATAGTTCAACTCACCATAATGTAGAATCAGTGGGAGCCCCAAACGTTTCATTTGCCATGTTGCTTGTCATCAGATGCAGCGTGTCACTTGCCACCGGATGCAGGGGAGCCTCTGTCTCCCCAGGTGGGATGGTGGTCCCTCTGTCTCCCCAGAGGGGGGGGTGGTCCCTCTGTCTCCCCAAGGGAGATGGTGGTCCCTCTGTCTCCTCGGGGGGGTGGTGGTCCCTCTGTCTCCTCAGGGGGAGGGGTGGTGGTCCCTCTGTCTCCCCAGGGGGGATGGTGGTCCCTCTGTCTCCCCAGGGGGGGATGGTGGTCCCTCTGTTTCCCCAGAGGGGGTGTGGTCCCTCTGTCTCCCCAAGGGAGATAGTGGTCCCTCTGTCTCCTCAGGGGGAGGGGTGGTGGTCCCTCTATCTTCCCAGGGAGATGGTGATCCCTCTGTCTTCCCAGGGTGATTGTGGTCCCTCTGTCTTCTCAGAGGGGGGGTGGTGGTCCCTCTGTCTCCCCAGCGGACATGGTGGCCCCTCTGTCTCCCCAGGGGACATGGGGGTCCCTCTGAGTCCCCAGGGGACATGGGGGGTTCCCTCTGAGTCCCCAGGGGACATGGGGGTCCCTCTGAGTGAGCGGTGGTGGATGGGGGTCTCTCTGTGTCCCTAGATGGGGATGGGGGTCCCTCTGTGTCCCCGGTGGTGGATGGGGGTCCCTCTATGTCCCTGTGGGGAATGGGGGTCCTTCTGTGTCCCTGGGGGGGCGGTGGTCCCTCTGTGTCCCCAGTGGTGGATGGGGGTCCCTCTGAGTCCCCCATGGTGGATGGGGGTCCCTCTGTGTCTCCGGTGGTGGATGGGGGTCCCTCTGTGTCCCTAGGTGGCATAGGGGTCCCTCAGTGTCCCCGGTGGTGGATGGGGGTCCCTCTGTGTCCCTGGAGGGGAATGGGGGGTCCTTCTGTGTTCCTGGGGGTCCCTTTGTGTCCCTGTGTCCCCAGGGGGGGAATGGGGAGGTCCCTGTGTCTCCCTGGGGG
>BLSH010271277.1:325719-364227 GCA_018402905.1 Glandirana rugosa | reverse complement strand
TTACCTATAATAATGTATCTGGGTGTAGTTTTTACAGATATTAAACAACCGTTCGCAAGTGTAGGAAAAGTCCTTGTGACACATTAGCCGATTGTCTATGTCTGTCCTATTTTTAATCAGACAGAACCTCGACGAGTATCGTAGATCAACAAGATATTCAAGGGTCTTGACGGAGAGGGGAGGTGGCTGGTGGTATCGTTTTATGTCTTAAAGAAAACGTTTCGAGAGGTAGCGTGATTAATATGTCGTTCGTCCTTTAGTTTTTGACCTGTCGAGTGAAATAATCTTCACCTTTGAAAATAAGCGTCCGACTAACTCGGGTCCGTGAAACTACCTCCACAAGTGCCTGGGCTCAATCAGCCTGCGAATAAAAGTTTCCACTTCTAATAAAGTGAGCTGTCCAGTTTTTGATTTCCTGCTTGCTGTATAATTAGTGCGATGGAGAGCTTTGCAAAAGAAATTCTGTATTTTGCTATGGTGGTCGGTGGAGGGGAGAGGCAGTTCTGGGAACTTATAGAACAACTAGATGCTATGAGCAGCTCCAAGACAGACTAATTTTTATCCTGTCTGTATCTGTTAGCCGATTACACAGTGTTCCTGAAAAGGATGTGAACGCTTGCCAACAAATTATAGACATTTTTGATGTGGGTCTATGTAATAATATCCATTTATTAGGTACTTGTCCTAGAGGACCAGTTGATCTAAAGCAAATATTTAATTATGGTTGGTGAGATGAATTAAATTTTTTCAAGCCAAGCTGTACAAGCTGTACAAGTTTGCTGGATAACCCATCGTCTTTGCTGCTGATACTTACCTTCCCTGCACTCCTGCTTGCGTTCCCTTCGCCTATAACAGTCCATGTTCCCTTAAAGTAACATTAAAGGTTCCTTTTTGTTTCCTTTGAAATAACAAATATATTATACATACCTGCTCTGTGCAATGGTTTTGCACAGAGCCGCCCTGATCCTCATCTTCTGAGGTACCTCGCCAGCCCTCCTGGCTCCTCCTCTTCGGTGAGTGACCCCATATGAGGGACACAGACAGAGATAGGGCGACCCCGCTCCCTCATCACAGAATTTGACTGACAGCAGCAGGAGCCATTAATCTCAATCCATTGCTGGATCAAGATCAGGCAGAGATAAATATAAGAGGGGGCTGGGGGAACACATGCAGCACAGAAGGCTTTTTTTCCTTAATGCATAAAATGCATTAAGGTAAAAAAAACCCTAAGGCTTAATGACCACTTTAAGGCAATTGTGCCTACGAGTAATAAGTTACCCTTAAGTCTTAATACACAGTGCTATAATTTCTGCCCCAGTAACACTAGAGTTGGAGCAATAAAATTGAAAGACAGGAGCCAAGAAAGTAGCGTATTCCAGAGAAAGACAGGGTTGGGGCTTGCAGGAGACAGAGCGTATTCCAGGGGCAGGTTGAGGTGTGGGCAGGCAACAAATAAAAAGTATTCAGGGGACAGGCTGGGTAGGAGCAGGCAGCAGACAAAAAATATTCCTGGGACACGTTATGGTCAGGACAGGCAGCAGACAGAAGGTATTTCAGGGACAGATGAGATCAAAGCAGGCAGCAGGCAGAGAATATTCAAAGGACAGGCTGAGATAAAGCTAAGCAGTGGACAGAGAATATTTCAGGGACAGGCTGTGGACAGAACTGGCAGCAGACAGAGATTATTACAGGGACAATAAGAACAGGCAAGGTGATGATACAGAAGCAAGCAAGCGAATGCTATCACAACCATGGGGTCCTGTGCATTTCATCCATAGGCTGGAAGCAGGTCCCAGACAGCTTGGACTCAGAGACAGTGGGTTAAATGATTCTGGGCATGGAGTGAGGACATCTAGTGGCAGAAAAAGAGGTACTGTGGGGGGAGATGTCTGAATTAAAGGTGAATATTTCAGGCCAAGCCGCTTTTATTTTAACTTTAATATATATATATATATAGTTTTACTGAAGTTCTCCTTTAAGTTGATATAATGGTGCAGCCTTACTTCCCATGGTAGGTGTGTGTGTGCTGTTATTTAGCTGCATTTTCTACAGACAGAGCAGATATGTCAGATCAGTATCAGGCTGTGAGGCTCTCATGGAGGTTGTCCTGTTTCTTGCCTGATCTCACAGCTGCTATTTGGCACTCTGGGATACTAAAGAAGAGTAAGGCTTCATTTATATTGGTGTAACCATACTCCCATGTGAGGGCCATGTTTGCCTGCACATGATGCACAGGTGTTCCATGTATCTGCATGCAGGCAATTCCATTCATGTTAATTAGGATGCATCTGCTGCATGGACACTGCTCCCAATTTGGTAATCCGTATATATGTGTGTCCCAAACTCACACTGACTGCGTTCTTGGACACCCACCTGCACCCATATTGATGTCAAATTGGGAGCAGCGAAGTGGCAGCCGCTCCATCAGAGGTGCAGGGGCGCTGCCCCCCAATCCATGCGCCCGGCCCCTAATCTACATGCAGGGTGTCAGGCGCATGGATTTCAATGGGGTTCTTTTTGAAGCACATGATTAGAGCCTAAGGCTTTAAATTGGCTTTAATATTGGCTTAAAAAGAGGTTGGCTAAGGGGCACTGCGCCCTGAGCCCACCCAGTTGTGTGACAACAGCAAATTAATATTCACTATTGTCTTCCTGTTATCCTCCTGGCCAATCAGGAAGCGGGTCTTAAGACCCAACTGGCCAAGAGGAGAAGCAACCGTATTAAGCAGTACCGGGGAGGATGTACGGGGAGATCCGGAAGATGGCCGTCCTCATTGGAGCGATCTCTCTGTTCTGCATCGCCGTCAACACACAAGCCAGAGCCCAGTCGTGTGGCTGTGTCTGTGCAACTCCTGAGCCCCAATCGACATGAATAGAACTGCCTGTATGCAGATGCACGGAACACGCTTAACTACGCCTATGTCAACGTGGCCTAAAACAATTAACTAACCATTCTTTTAGGATTCCTTTATGTACCCTGAGTGCACCTTTGTTATATGACAATATTTTGAGCATCTGTTATCAGCACTGAATTCTGGAACGAGATAAGACAGCCTTAGGCTGGCCATAGATGGATTACTTTTTTTTCTATTGTAAAGGTAAAATGAAAAAAGAAAAAAAAAAACAACAAACATGTCTGTGGCCTCACAACTCCTCTTCTCTGGTCCCCTGCTAGCACTCTTGACCCCCTCTCTGTCCAATGCCTCCATGGGAAGCCACTTCCCATTAGGGCACATGTTTGTGCTCGCTTACTGCTGCATCCATTGACTCAGACAGCAAGACTCTGCCCCACCATCCACTCCCCCGTCACTGGCTTTGACTGACAGCACTGGGAGCCAATGACTCCCGGTGCCCTAGCAAAGCCAGTGAGACCCAAAAGTGAGGAGACAGAAGAGCTGCAGACAAGCACAGCACTGGATTAAATGAGGGCTCAAGTAAGTAAAGGGGGAGGGGGGGTGCTGATGCCTAAACATTTTTTACTTTAATGCAAGGAACGCATTAAGGTAAAAGAATGTTTAGGCTTTAGACCCACTTTAATTTTTCTCATTATTCTCACTGACCATCAATGTAAGGACAATCTTCCCACTGACCACCAATGTAGGGAACATTCTGCCCACTGACCACCAATGTCAGGGCCATTTTTCCCAATTGCCATCAATGTAAAGAGCATTCTTCCCACTGACCACCAATGTAAGGAGCCTCCTTCCAACTGACCACCAATTATTGCAGACCAATGCAGCTCAACAAACCTGGGGTGAAGGATATACATATTATTAGTTTGCTGTTGTTTCATCTGATACATATTAAGTAAAATTGTCCTCCCTGTTTAACTCACAAATGTACAAAGTTTAGTTTACACAAATTTTATACAATAATTAACTTAACTGGTGTAGTGAGACCACAGTATCAGACCCTACTATATTTTTCTCCCAATGATTTTACACCAAATTAAGCAACCTAATAAAGGATATCGTTGAACTATCAGATTGCTGTGAAACATATTTTCAGCTTTGTATTTGTTTAATTGTCTCTTAATTGCTCATCATCATCCACTATACAAGAAGGACTTTTTGCTTTTAGCAAGAAATTATAAAGGAACCATAGGATAGGTCATCTGACCCTGTGAAGACAAAAGTTTAGATGCTCAGTTCATCCACAATCACCTGTTATGTTAAGTTATGCCTTAAAGTGAACTAGTTGGCTATTTTATATTTTCAAACATTAAAGTCCTAAAAGAAGACATTGTGAGTTGTCTTTCATCATTTTTGTAGGCCAAAAATTCTCCTCTGAAACCAGTTTACTTGTTACTAGAGAACTGACTAACCCCGATTTCAAGATTAATCCCCACCAACTGTCATTTCCATGTGCAATGAGATTGTGCTATTTAGGCACAATAAGGGCAGTTCCAAAAAACAGTGGTATGGTAGCTGGTGGGGCATAGTTCTTAAGTCAAGGAAATCAGGATCCCAAGTCAAAATGGTAACTATGCTTTTGCTAACAAAGCTATGGGCAGGCATCTTATGGTGTGTGTTCTTAGGCAGTTGTTTCTCTTTAAAGCACTAATATTCTTTGATAGGTGCACCTGAAGGTCACACCTGGCAGAGCAAAGTTGTCTAGTTCCCTTTTCTGGAATCTTCGGAAAGCCAAAAGAAACAATACTGTGGTTGGAGACACCGAGTAAAAATTAGTTGCTGTAGTTGCATATGTATTCTCCATAATGGAAACTCAGTGAAAAACATCTGGTATGGAAAGGTACAAGCTTACAAGCGTTAGATAGTGACCACATGTGCATTCATGACCTAACGAAAGATCTATGTAAAAATTTGCATTGGGTCTACTCACATGTGCCTATGGAAGATGAGCATTCCAAGTCTTAGCTTGTTTGGGAGGATACAACAGAAAAATCCATCCTAGTTGATCAACTTTCCCCAATACAATCTCAGTCAAGTGTTGGCCAAGGCATAGAGGTGCCTACAAACATAGAAACATTACCTATATACAACTTTAAAGAGACTCACTTTGGCCATTCAGGGCCAAAAAATAACCCCCATTCAGGGACAAAGAACAACTCCCATTCAGGTCCATAAGAACAACCCCTATTCAGGTCCAAAGAACAGCCCCCCATTCAGGGAGAAAAACCACTTCCGTTCAGGTCCGAAGAACAACCTCCCATTCATGGCTGAAGAACAACTCCCATTCAGGTCCAAAGAATAACCCCCATTCAGGACCAAAGAACAACTCCCATTCAGGTCCAGAGAACAACCCCCATTCAGGGCGAAAAACAACTTCCATTCAGGTACAAAGAATAACTCCCATTCAGGTCTAAAGAACAACCCCCATTCAGGGAAAAAAACTACTTCCATTCAGGTCCAAAGAAAAACCCCAATTCATGGCCGAAGAACAACTTCCATTCAAGTCCAAAGAACAACCCTCATTCAGGGCAAAAGAACAACCCCTATTCAGGGCTGAAGAATAACTCCCATTCAGTTCCGAAGAACAACTTTCATTTAGGTTCAAAGAACAACCCCCATTCAGGCCCGAAGAAAAACCCCCATTCAGGCCTGAAGAATCACTCCTATTAAGGGGCAAATAACAACCCTTCTCCCACTGTTACTCACATTTCCCATGCTTCCACCATACGCTTTTCTTGTGCTGGATGGTTTTGAAGCTTACACACTGTTAATGACTTTCACTCCACCCTCATGTGCAGTGTTCAGCCCTGGTGATTCACCACACTTCATCCTTAGGGGAAGTCACATGCTCCTCTATACTTGGAAGTACTGGGTATTAACCAAGATCAGTGCTGGTGTGTGAATGTTTTTGAGGGAGGAATGTTCTTTTAAGAGAACCTGTCATTTTACCCATCTATATCCGTAAGCACATTTAGACTTTTGCACTAGATGCCACAGACAAATGTAGGTGCAGAAATCCTGCAGCCAAATACCTATTACAAAATATATGAGGACTATGGGAGACATTGAAGAAGGGCCAGACAGGGGCTGCCAGTGCAAAATGTGTGTTGTTTACCTAATTGCCTAAAGGGCCGTACACACGGTACAATTATTGGCCGAAAACTTTCGTACGACAGCCTGTCGTCCGATAATTTGACTGTTAGTATGCTCCATTCGACAGCCAATTTTCAATTATCATCCAACAAAAACTGGATGAGCCGACTAGGAAACTTTTGTCTGCCGACAAAGCCACGTCCGATTTTCAGCTCGTCTGTACAGAAGTTGGACAAACAAAAATTGAAAGTACAAAGACACATGTTCGGAACCCAGGAACGAGCTGGAAGTGTTCGGTCGTGCAAACACGAAATTAGCAGAAGGGGCCAAAAGGGTGATGCACAAAAACTGAACTTCCTCCTTCTACGCTCGTAGCACGTCATTACGTTCGCATTAGTTATCGTCAAACGATAACTTTACTTCTGTCAGTACGCTAGACAAAATCACGGACAACCAATTTTGCGAAAAGTTGGACGTGCGGTCGTAAGACAATCGCAGAGTGTGTACGAGGCTTAACCACTTCAGCCCGGAAGGATTTCACACTTTAGGACCAGAGCACTTTTTGCGTTTCGGCACTGCGTCGCTTTAACTGACAATTGCGCGGTCGTGCGACGCTGTAACCAAACGAAATGTGTATCCTTTTTTTCCCACAAATAGAGCTTTCTTTTGGTGGTATTTGAACATCACTGCGTCATTTCTGATTGCTGCTATAAACAAAAGAAGAGTGATAATTTTGCAAAAAAACCCAAATTTCTTACATTTTGCTAAAATACAAATCCAAAAAAAAAAATATAACATTTTTTTTTTCCATCGGTTTTGGACGATTTATATTCTTCCTCATATTTTTGGTAAAAAAAATCACAATCAGTGTTTATTGATTGGGTTGCGCAAAAGTTGCCACGTTTACGGGTGATGAGAATTAATTTCTGGGGTTTTTATTTTTTTTTATCTTTTACTAGTAATTTCAGTGATCTGCAATTTTTAGCGGTACTGCAATATTGCAGGGGACATGTCAGACCATTTTGACACTTTTTTGGGACCATTGGCATTTATACAGCGATCAGTGCTATGAAAATGCACTGATTACTGTGTAAATGCCATTGGCAGTGAAGAGGTTAACCTGCAGGGGGCGCTCTAAGGGTTAACTGTGTTCCCTGGGCGTGTTCTAACTGTGTGTGGGCTGCCCTGGCTGGGGAAAGGGGATGATCACGGCTTCCATATACAGGAAGCCTGTGATCATCGCCCTTCCCCCTCTAACAGAACGGAGATCCGTGTTTACTTACACGGACCTCCGTTCTTTCACTGCGGGGGGGGCATCGCGGGTAGCCGGCGGCGATCGCGTCCGCCGCACCCGCTCCCTGCCCCCCCCGGACACAGTGAGCGCGCGAGCGCGCCTCCAGCTGCGCACGCACACTCACAGTGAGTGATATCGCAGCTGCCGTCATATGACGGCAGTTTGCAATATCGAGCCCCTTTGCCGCTGTCAGACACCGGTCGGCGGTCGGCAAGTAGTTAAGGCCTCGTGCACACCAGGCAAGCTGCATTTTTCAAATACATTTTACACTGCTGCTCCTGAACTCAAGTTTACGAGCTTTTGGAGTTTTTTTGCAAAAAGCCCCTGAATGCAACTCAATAAAAACCATGCATGCTTAGGCTTTTACCAGAGTTTAGGAGCAGCAGATCATTTTAATAACCCCTGCCAGTATTAAGTGGTTTGTCTCATCCTTGTAAAATGATACATTCCCCGGAGAGCTTGAGCTTTTGAAACAACATACTTGCTTGCTAGATCACCAGATTGAAATAGAAGAAAGAAAGCCTAAAAAAGAAAAGAAATGCAACCATCACATTTAAGAATTGTTAAGCTGCAATATAATGAATGTCTAAACAGATCCCAGAGGTCTCACTTTTGAGACAGAGAAAGGGACTGAGGACAGAGATCCCCTGGCCCCTTTCTCTGCAGCCAAGCAGCAGGGGGAATCTGTGCAGCACAGGGTGATTAGGGTGTGCCCAGGCACACCTGACACATCCTGTGCGCACGCCTATTCGCTGCTGCCATGAGACATTTGAGTGCAATTAGGGTGTGAATTCACAGTGTAATTATCATGTGCCAAGTGCAATTCTAATGGGAATTTGATGCAAATTTGTGGGGGGGTTGGTCACAGCTGGGATTTTATGCCTGGCCAACAGAAGCTGGATTTGCAGTAATGTGAACACAGGATTGCGATTTAAATCTGATCCCATTAAAGTCTGTGGAGCTGAATTCAGACCGCAGCGGATCAAACTCGCACATGACCCATTTTTTTAGCTGCATCAGAATTGCACCACATTGATGTGAACGGCCTTCATTAAAAACAATGTTATTTCAGATGACATGCGATTCTATGCATTCAGAATGGATGAAAATCGCATCAGAATTCGAATCAATGTGAACTGGGCCTTAGTGTCAAAGCTTAACCGAACAAGCTGAATTTAGAAGCTGATTGGCTATCATGCACAGTGGCACCACATACTGAGTGCTCCGGTTTTAGTAAATCTTTCCCATAGTCTAACATAGTGGGGCATTTAGGGCTGATTCACACTGGTGCTTCGACTTTGAGAGCACAAATCCTATGACATGTCAAAATCAATGGTTCCCTACGAGAGCCGTCTTAACTGGTCTGACTTGTGTCGGTCCGACTATTGAAAAGGTTCCTGCACTACTTTGGTCTGACTTGTGTGTGATTTCAGCCCATTAGAAATTCATTTTGTTCTGAATTAAAATTCGGACTAATTTTCCAAAATCCGGATGTAACCGAATTTCCAAATTACAATAGTACCGAATTTAAACGAATCCGAAATAACGAAAAAAACATTTGGACGAAATTCAAATCATTTTCAAATTGTTTTTGAATACTTTTCAAATTTGAATAGTTTTCAAATTCGAAAAGTCCTTGAATTTGAATAGTTTCCCAATTTCCAAAGAGAACAAAATAGAATAGAAAACAAAGGAATAGAACAGGAAAAAAACACAAATAAACTAGAAAAGAATATAACAGAAAACAAAAGAATAGAATACAACAGCTCTGTTCCACTCCACCACATTATATTCTTTCATTTTCTGTTATATTCCCCTCTATTGTATTCTATATTTTTCCATTATATTCCTCCACTTTCCACTCCACCTTATTCTCCTTGGAAATTGGAAAGCTATTCGCATTCGAAAACTGTTCAAATTCGAAAACAATTCGACTTTGAAAACAATTTGAATTTGAAAGCAATTCAAAATAGAAAACTTTTTGAATTTGAAAACTATTTGAAATTGATTCAAAAACTTTTCGAATTAATTCTAAAATGAATAAACAAAACGAATTCCGAAAATGAGTTAAATAAATTAAACAAATCTAACTAAACAAGTTTATGTAAATAATGAATTAAAACGAAACCATTTTTTTTTCGCTCCTCACATGTCTGCAGCCCATTGAATTGAATGGAAGTTTCCTCCAAGTCAGATCAGCATCTTAACCACACCTCCCAACTTTTTGAGATGGGAACAAGGGACACCTATTAGCAAAAGTATGTAGGCCTAGGACACACCCCCTGTCACGCCCCCTTAAAGGAGAATTATATAAAAAATAATTGTTTAAACCCACAAGTGCTTTTTTTTACCTCTACTATTCCTTTATATTGTCTTTTTAAATTTACAAATGCAGCAACTCGGAAATTGGATGAAAGGTTTAGCACTGGGAAACACTTTTTGAAAGATAAAAAGTGCATTTTATACACAACTATACAGATCAGACCAAAATGAGGGGCAAATGAGGAGGAAAGAGGGGCAGAGGGACTTTGTTCCAAGTCATGAACAGTCCCTCGAAATCCGGGACAGTTGGGAGCTTTGTCTTAACTGATCCGACTTGTGACATGCGACTTGTGTTTAGAGGATGTGCACAATGTTATGAATGCAAAATGTTTTGAAAAAAAAAATGGTGTGGGGTCCTCCCCCACATCCATACCAGACCCATATCCAAGCATGCAGCTCAGCAGGCCAGGAAAAGGGTGGGGATTAGCACCCCCCCCCTCTTGAACCATGCCAGGCCACAAGCCCTCAACATGGTTGGATGTTGATGGGACAAGGGTCTTTTCCCACAACCCTGGGCTGTGGTCGTGGGGGTCTGCAGGCAGGGGGCTTTTCAGAATCTGGAAGCCCCCCTTTAAGAAAGGGGGCCCCCAGATCCCAGCCCCCCCATGTGGATGAATATGGGGTAAATAGTACTCCTACCCATTCACCCAAAAAAAAGCAGTATAGTGTAACAAAAAACATGAAGCAGTTTTTGACAAGACCTTTATTAAAAGTGATTAATGTCCCCAGATGTAGATCCAACGCCCTGGCTTGCCAGGCTGCATGCTTGGATAAGTCTGGTATAGGTTTGGGGGGACCTCATACCGTTTCTTTTTTAAATTTCGGCGTGGGGTTCCCCTCAAAATTCAAGGGGTCTGGTATGGATTTGGAGGGGGACCTTGCTTGTTTTTTTTTTTTTTTGTAACTTTAGCATGAAAAGTCGGATCCGAAGTTGCAGGGCAAAGTCGGATTGAAAGTCGCGCAGCTTTCCTGTTGCACCAGGGCCTTAAGGGCAGAAAACAAAATGCCAAACGCCTGTAAAAAGGGAGTTTGATAGCTGCAGTGTGCATGAAGTCTAATGCTCAACATCTCTAATCACTGCTCAACTGATTCTGTAAATTATGAGAATATCAGAGAATAATGTATGCATGTGATTGTAACTTGTAGCTCTGAATTTCAGCTTTAAACTAAAGTTTCAGTTGGGCTTTAATTAGGACTTAATTACTGAAGGAATAATGCATATATTTATACAAAATTTTTACTTACACAGGAAAAAAAAAAAGTTTTGTTTTTTTTGTTGTTTCTTTTGTTGTTTCTTTTGCCATTATCAGTTCTTTAGCAGATTTAGAAAGAGATGCATCCTCTTCAGATTGAAATTTTATTTACAGAGTAATGAGATTCCTAATGAGACAAATGTAGCGCATATGAAACCGCAACACCATGCTAACATGAAAGATTTCTATCTGGGTCATTTTGTTCCAAGGACTGGAGCAAAATATATTTAAGCAATGATAAGTGTCTGTGATGATACATGAGTCACGCCGGTGATAAAGACCTTTGGAGTTTGTCTTTAAAAGAGAAAATGGAAAGGGAAATGGATTGGAAGAGACCTCTCCGATAACGTGGTTTTAAATAGATCCAGGGAGTTGATACATATTGCTCTACACAGAAAGATACATTTTAATCTTCTGAACCTTATCAAGAGATATATGGCTGGACACAAATGCTGCAACAATAAACTAAGTTACTTTGCTTGCTTCTAAAGCCCCGTAGCTGAGCTGAGTGTTTAGCTTCAGCAGCAGCCAGGGGTTTATACATGCCATGGTGGCAATGCTTCACTTTGTGGCCACAGCAGGAATCATACCTCTGGTCACTTTTGGTCAGGCATAGTGCCCACTGACCACAACCCATTTACTAGAAGTGAAAGGGGCCACTCTGCAAGTTGCAGCATGCTAGTGCGGTTTCTGCACACTAGTGTGGTGATCATGGGGTCAATGCAGGTGGAGAGGAGGCGTTGCATCATTAGATGCAGTCAAATGCTCTCTGAACACCGCTCTTCAGAGACAAAAAGTGAACGAGCCTGTCACATGACTGGGACTGAAATGACAGGGTTGGCCTCTCTAGTATCTCCAGCCCAGGTCCCACTGAAGATGGAACAGAGGGTTTCAAGGGAAAGCAGGAACACAAGTGCCAACAGGAGCAGAAAGGAGTTCTTGCAGCAGAAGATGCGGTCCCTGGCTGGCTGGCAGAGCTTTTGGTCAGGAACAGGAACTGTTCAAGGAAATCCCCTAACCCTAAGGAAATGCCCTCCAAACTGCTCCAGCAGACCAAGAGCTAATACCAGCCCTTTTTACCCAAAGCATCGTACAAAGCCAAGATGTTGGGATAAGAACCAAAGGAATGATTGTTTATTGAAACTCAGACACATACTTTATACCTCACAGGAGGACATTCCCCTGTTGAAGATATTAGCATGACAATGCAAACTTCAAACACCAATCCTATTAACAGCTAGCAATGATCTTAATCAAAGAGTATATTCATTAAACAGTGAGCTAATCAACAAACATATAACATCCCACAATAATTTGGTAAAGTTAAAGTGGCCACAAGATTAATCTCATCTCCACGAGATGATCAGACAGACAGAAACAATAGAACAATGGGAAAGACCTACTTAACAATAAAAAAACATAACAAACCCCACCCCACCTCAGACTATTCGGCAAAAGTCTACAACAGTCTATGAGACAAACTCCTACAATACTCCAGCAGTCTGAAAAGGTGGAATTGATTACTCTTCATACATAGATGTCTTAAGGGATATTGTTGATAATTATTTCTGTCCCAAGAGAAGGAGCCTCTCCAACCCAGTCTGCAGGAGGGACACCATATTCCCTCTGACTATTAACTTGTACAGGATTAATATTACACCTTTCCATCCACTCCAGAAGGGAAGTATTCTTGTCCTTGTTCAGAGGAGTGATCCAAGCCTTGCTCTCAACATCCATCAGGTTATTTTCCATCGTTCTAGAATGATCTGCTCTCCATGGGCCATAATCCGTGGGTAGGAGGCTTACCCCTACTCTTCTCCAAAAGCCCCTACCCTGATTGAGTCTATCACAGGCTCTCCACCTGGGCTACAAGGTCCGGATGCAAGGCTTTTCAGGGTTCCCAGCAGACTTGAGACAGGAACTCACTGTGGTAAGCAGAGCTGGTAAAAATGACAGCCAGGTAGGCACTCAAACAGGAGATGGGAACCAAGTTGGGAACAGAAGCGTGGTCACAGGAACAGCCGAGGTCAGCACCAGGCGAGTAAGCGAGGTACAGATTCATTAGGCAGAGACGTGGTCAGTAGCAGAGCCTGGTCAGGACTGATGATAAAGCAGAAGTAGGATCCAATCTCAGGTCAGAGGCAAGCTGGGTCAGTGACAAGGGAACAAGCAGAGTAGAAGAAAGATGCAGGGAATAGCTGAAAGACCAGCCAGCACTTAAGCATGGGCATAAGCATCCTTAAATAACCCCACTGGCGCCAACATGCACATGTGTGTGCACGTGTGCCAGTGCGCATTCCTGGGTGTATGTGCGCAACTGGTCACAATTCTGTTGAGAATGCCGCAAGTATGCTAATTTCTGAGAGCCAAATGTCTGATAAGCATTCACTTGTAGAGCCCTAGTACTAACATGAAGATGGCGTACCACGATATAAGAATAGGGATTATAAATTGAGCTCAACAAGCTCAGAGTTGTCAGTTAGAAAGAGGCAACTTATTTTTATATCAGCTTCTAAAGTACAAATTAATACAATGCAATTTTTTATGTCAGACGGTATTTGCACAGCAATTTTTTAAATGCGTTTTTTTAAAAAAAAAACACTTTCATGATTTGAAAAGAAAACAAAACACAATATTTACCCCAATTTTTTAATGTATATAATGTGAAAGACAATGTTACGTTGAGTAAATAGATACCTAACTTGTCACGCTTTAAAATTGTGCACGCTTGTGAAATGGCGACAAACTACAATACTTAAAAATCTCCATAGGCGGCGCTGTAAATTTTTTTTACAGGTTACCAGTTTAGAGTTACAGAGGAGGTCTTGGGCTAGAATTATTGCTCTCGCTCTAACGTTCCTGACGATACCTCATATGTGTGGTTTCAATGTTGTTTGCCGTATGTGGGCGTGACCTACTTATGTGTTTGCTACTGAAGGGATGGGGGCACTTGAAAAAAATGTTTTTTTATTGTTTATTTTATTTTTATTTTTTATTTTTACACTTTCTCTTTAATTTTTTTTATCACTTTTATTCTTATTACAGGGAATGTAAACATCTCTTGTAATATGAATAGGGTATGACAGGTCCTCTTTACAGAGAGATCTGGGGTCTATAAATCCCAAGATCTCTCCTCTATGCTGGAAAGCCTTAGATCAAAACAAGAAAAAACAAACAAAAATCGACCTCAGGCTTTCCAGCAAGCAGGCTTCTGACCTCATAGAGATGGCTGGCAACCATCTGGTCCATGGAGAGCTCTATGGTAAACCACTACCACCTGTGGTTTCATTTTCTGGCTCCCCAATCGCATGGACCAGAGAAGCACCGGAGGGCTAAACAGCCGCTATGATGGCCTTTTACATTGCAAGGAATCGCCTGCTGAAAAAAAAAGGCATCATTCATGTCACGGACCTCCATTCTCAATAAGAGTATGTCTGCCGTATATGCTTCCTTCATCCGGTACCAGCCCGATCCAAGACCCCTTAGCCCACCCAGTCACTTGTCGAAGCATTCAGTGTAGGGTAAAACATAAGACTGTTTATTGAATCAAAGGTACACAGGGGTATACACTCCTCCTCCCTTTGCATAATGACACCTGTGTGTCAAGAGACACACAGGTGTTCAACTATCCAACAGTAGACAGTATTATCAGCAGGGAGGGCTGTTGGAGGAATTCCCCCCTCCCAGCCAATTCACACACACCTACACATCCCATAATGCCTTGCTCCCGACAAACACAATAGCACAATGGGACACAGCCACACCTCAAACAATCTAGTAAAACGTCCACAATAGCATATAAGACAATATACAATATACTATACTCCAGCAGTCCCAAAGGTGAAATCATCCACCTTCATACTTTCCTGCGGGACACTATTCATGAATATCAATGTCCCCAGTGAAAGAGCCCCACCCCACTCCTTCAGCACAAACCACACACAGAGAATCCAGGCCCACTGTGTTAAAAGGAAATGCTGAGTGTGGTGTGGTTGTGTGGTGAGTAAGACCAGCGCAGATCAGACTGGGGTTCTTGGTCACCCTGTGACCCTAATAGACACAGGCTGACTTACACATAAGAGGCTGTACTGTGCTGTACAAGGAGCCTCCAAACCTCTCTGAGGTAATCTGGGTTCCACAAGCCCCCTGCCCAAAGTGACTCTGGTCACACATCTCCCCTTTCGGCAGGGGATTAACACAGGAGGAGACCCCAGACGGTTGACTCCGAAGTTAGTCCGTACTTCTAGTCCCCCAATGTCTGTACCCACACAGTACCCCAAACAAATGCTTCCAAACAGCATTACTCACCCAGCCAACCTCTGCCTCTCTCTTGGAACATACCCGCCACTGGGGAGAAGTGTAGACTGGTCCTTCCCCCTGGAGTCCTTTCAGCGGCTGGAGAGAAGACAGGGTGGCTGGGCTCACTTCCTCATGCTGTTGGGGACCTGGGCCGACTGCCCAGCATCCCTGGGGTATACAGGTGGAGCCTGTAGTCCAATCCATTTTTAGTAGATGAAAATCCCCCAGTGTTTGCAAAGCATGGCTGACATCTTCCGGTCTCAGTGCCGGACTATTTTCTGGGATTGTGTCAGTGGAGACTGAAGTCCCCTCCACTTTCACAGGAACTCCATCTTCTGTTAGTTGAGGGCAGAGGCCAGTAGCATTCTGCCCTGTTGCCAGCGCTTCTGCTGGGTTGCTGTCAGTGGAGACCGCAGTCCCATCCACCGACACTTGCTCAAGCTGCAGTTGTGAGGTGTCGATTGCATTCTCTCCCTGGAGCTCCTGCTGAGTTGATCGTTGTGGGCAGAGACCAGTAGTGTTCTGCCCAGCTGCCAGTTGTTTCACTGGGAAGCAAACTGAAAAGTCATTGGCCTTGTACAAATCCTTCAGGGTCCCTTATTGTTGAATGCAGAGGTCAACAATGCCATACTCTAAAGCCAGATCTTCTGATGGAGAATCACTGAGTTGTTCCTTCTCTGCAGAACAGTCTAATAACTCCCCAGTCTCTGGAACTGGTGTCTGGGGATAGAGGTTCACCATCTCCTGTCCATAGAGTGAAGAAGATATTACTGGTGCTGTGCAGAGCTCAGTGAAGTTTGGCCCTAATGCCAGCTCTTCTGCTTGAGGCTCACCAGGTTGTTCTTCCTCAGCAGAAAGAAGTCTATTAAATCCCCAGTCTCTGGAACTGGTGTCTGGGGATAGAGGTTCACCATCTCCTGTCTGTAGAACCCAGAAGATGTTGTTGGTGCTGGGCAGAGGTTAGCAAAGCTCTGCCCTGTTGTCAGCACTGCAGCTTTGGGGAGGGCAATCTCTAGAGTTTCCATTGCTAATTTTAGGGCATGCTGCTGAACGTGTTCTAGCAGTTTCCTGTATGCCCTTTCCAGATGCTGTTTTTTCCTTAGCAAATAGTCAAAGTCCAGTTTAAGCTCTGAGACCCCTGCCAGACCAAGTATAGACTCTCTATAATCTCGCAGGTCCTCAAGGGTAGGATCCCCTTCGCCAAACACAAAACCATCTGTAAGGATCTCCCTCAGCAATCCAGAGCCGCTAAAGTCATAACCCTCCAGAGAGCATTCTGTTGTTTCCCCTAAATGTTCCTCTTGCTTGTTATTGCAGAGCCCGTTACCGACTGTCCAGCTCCATCTCCTGCTGGACCAGCCTGTCCAACTCAGACACCCATTGCTCTTGGGGCCGCTCTCCCAGGAATAGCATCCGCAACTCTGGTTGGTTACTGGCTCATTGCTCTGGGGTTCAAAAGCACTGCCTCTGGTGTTTACCAGCGACCTGGAGGGCTCCAATCCAGACCTGCACCCAAATCTGCTGCCTGATCTCCAGGTACTAATCTGCAGACACAGCCCTGGGGATTGCCGCAAGGGAGCTCTGCAGCAGCTCCTGCAACTCTAATGATAGAAACAATATCTCAGCTGGGACGACCGAAGTCTGCTATCCCGATCTTGGATCTTGGTGGTGGTTTGGACATGTTCACAGCTAGGAAGCACGATCCCACCGCAGCCAACCAGTGTCATGGACCTCCGTTCTCAACAAGAGTATGTCTGCCGTATATGCTTCCTTTGTCCGATACCAGCCCAATCCAAGACCCCTTAGCCCACCGAGTCACTTGTCGAAGCATTCAGTGTAGGGAAAAACATAACACCGGTTATTAAATCAAAGGTACACAGGGGTATGCACTCAGGGGACACTCCCCCCTCCCTTTACATAATGATTCAGGGCGGGGTAACAAGAGACACACAGGTGTTCAACTATCCAACAGTAGACAGTATTATCAGCAGGGAGGGCTGTTGGAGGAATTCCCCCCTCCCCTCTCCCAGCCAATTCACACACTCACCTACACATCCCATAATACCTTGCTCCCAAGGCAGACAAACACAATAGCACATTGGGACACAGCCACAACTCAAACAATCTAGTAAAATGTCCACAATAGCATATGAGACAATATACAATTTATATATACAATATACAATACTCCAGCAGTCCCAAAGTTGAGATCATCCACCTTCATACTTTCCTGCGGAACACTGTTCATGAATATCAATGTCCCCAGTGAAAGAGCCCCCCCAACTCCTTCAGCACAAACCACTAGGTCTACCATTTAGGTAGGGTTGCCACTTTTTCTCCAAACCAAACCCGAACACTTTAGCTGCACACAGTAATTTTTTTTTGTAGTATACACTATAGGATTGTAGCAGACCTGGGACACCTTTGGGCACTCCAAAGACAATAGTAATGTGGCGCACATAGTGACCCCTCACCCTCCTATCAAGCCCTGTTCCGAGCCACATTCCTGTCTAAATAATGTGTCTGGGTTTCAGGTGAACAGAAACCCGAACACATGACTCAAAACCCGCAATGTCTGGGTGAACTCTGGACAGGTGGAACTCCAGTATTATGGCCCAAATCGCAGTCCTAATATCCAAATGATTACAAAGGGGAATATTTTAAAATCTATATATGAAATACAATAACTAAAACAGCAAACAAGTAGAAATGTAAAATTCAAGTTCAAGATAATGTCACTAGACAAGATCAAAATATGTACTTACTGATAATATACACTCACGCCAGCTGTAGACCATTCAAGGAAACGTACCATACACTGCCAAGAGAAAAGATTTATAGCTAGAAAAGGAACACATGAAAAGGGTAGAGCTCTACAAGAGCAGAAAACAAATTCCTATTTCTCTTTCACTAATAAATGTGGAGGTCGCATACCTTTCTGGATTGTTGCTTCTGAGGCTGACAGATGAATCTGATTTTTATAAATATATTATTACCAGATGCCCAATTATACTGAAAATTCTAACGGGAGAAATGTAAAAATGGATGCAACATTTCACCAATGGGATGTTGCTATTTTTTTCTCTATTACAATGTCTATTCCTACATGATACCAAAGTCATTGGTTACTCTTCTGGTCACAGGGATCCCAGCTGCATATTAGAATATCTAATTAGCCAACTAGAGGTCCTAAAACTGCTAATAAAACATTACGGCCGCACTATAATAAATTCCTGTACTACAACATGCTTAAGGCGGTATTAAAGCGGTTGCATAACCCTAATGTCATTTTTACCTACAGGTAAGCCTATAATATGGCTTACCTGTAGGTAAAACCTGCACGGTTTAGGAGATATTCGCCCTGCATGCAGCCACTGACGTCAGCTGCGCATGCGCTCTGATAATCCAATGCTCCCATGTGCATGCGTGGGAGTGACGTCTCACAGCTCCGGCCACTGACAGCACTGGAGCCGCGTACCCAGAAGAAACATCAGGGACATCATGTCGGCTACCTCAGAGCTGAACGTGTCAGGCTGCGGGGGCCTCGTTCTATGGTAAGTATTTCCTAATGTGCTAGTATGTGATGCATACTAGCATATTATGCTATTATCTTATAGGGTTTTTTTTTCATGGGTTTACTACCGCTTTAAACCCTAAAGCAAACATTTATTATATTGCAGCTTATCATTCTGAGATGTCATGGCTGCATTCATTTTCTTTGTCAGGTTTTTTCCTTCTATTTTCATCTAGTATTCCAATCAGCAAGTCTGTTGTTTTTCAAATGCTTAAACTCTCCAGATGTAGGAAAAACCTTGTTCTTGTATGTTGGACTTTGAGATTTTTCACTTTTCTAAGAAAACCTTTGAAACTTTGTTCCTGCCTGGTCTGAAGTTACTCGAGGGGTGTAATGCAAGTAACCGACACACATGGTCGGTAGTTCAGGTCACTAAACACACTGGGGTGAAGACGTCAGTACCTAAATTAGTGCAGTGTGGTTACCTATGGTTACGGAAGTCTATGTGTCTGGTACATGGGAGTGGACTCACACTGCAGAGGTCCCCGGCCTGTGAACAGGTACGGAAGAGTTGAGTGAAGTTAAGTGCACGTGATCACGGGGACCCAAGAGTTAACTGGAGAACAGCTATGGTGCAAGTGTACACGGTGTACGTTCATCTCTAAATGATAGAGGCCCACCTTAAGGTCAAGTATTCCCCCACAACATCTTTAACCTGGTTCCAGGGCGGTGATGGAAACGGCATAGAACAAAGATACCCCATGTGTATTGCAATGATCCTATCACAAGAGCCTAGCGTAGCCCAGAAGAACCCACCCCAAGGGTGGTCCTTTTATGTGACTCATACTTGGCACCCAATGAGGTAATGGGAAATCATGGAGGAAAGGGTCATCTTTAACCCTACCCCGGCTACAGGCGTAAAACCCACCCTTTTTCCACTGCATATAAACTATATTGCCAAAAGTATTGGGACACCTGCCTTTACACACACACATGAACTTTAATAGCATCCCAGTCTCACTAGGAGTGTGTCTATGGGAATGTTTGACCATTCTTCCAGAAGCACATTTATAAGGTAAGACACTGATGTTGGACGAGAAGGCCTGGTTAGCAGTCTCAGTTCTAATTCATCCCAAAGGTGTTTCATCAGGTTGAGGTCAGGACTCTGTGCAGGCCAGTCAAGTTCCTCCTCCACAAACTCGCTCATCCGTGTCTTTACGGACCTTGCTTTGTGCACTGGTCCAAATCATTTGGTGGAGTGGAGATTATAGTGTGGGGTTGTTTGTTTTTAGTGGTTGGGCTTGGCCCCTTAGTTCCAGTGAACAGAACTCTAAAGTCCTCAGCATACCAAGACATTTTGTATTATTTCAATCTCCCAACTTTGTTGGAACGGTTTGGGGATGGCCCCTTCCTGTTCCAACATGATTGAGCACCAGTGCACAAAGCATGGTCCATAAAGGCATGGATGAGTTTGGGTGACGAAAACTTGACTGGCCTGGCACTTGGGATGAATTAGAGCGGAGACTGCGAGCTAGGCCTTCTCGTCCATATCAGTGCCTGACCTCAAAAATGTGTTTCTAGAAAAATGGTCAAACATTCCCATAGACACTCCTAAACCTTGTGGACAGACTTCCCAGAATAGTTGAAGCTGTTATAGCTGCAAAGGGTGGGCCAACTCAACATTGAACTCTGCGGACTAAGACTGGGATGCCATTAAAGTTCATGTGCGTGTAAAGGTAGGCATCCAGATACGTTTGTTAATATAGTGTATGTGTAATGTAGGTGGGAACAGGTTAGAGAGGCACAATTTGACCATTTAGACCAGTGGTTCTCAACTCCGGTCCTCGGGACCCACCAACAGGCCAGATTTTAGGTATTACCTTGGGGAGATGCAGACTAGAATACTGCAATCACTGAGCAGCAAATGATATCACCTGTGATGCATTTCAGTTATCCTGCAAACCTGGCCTGTTAGTGGGTCCCGAGGACCGGAGTTGAGAACCACTGATTTAGACATTGTAGGTAGTCCAGTGTTTTTAGTAGGAAACGCCTATAACAAAATTTGGCCGGCCATCTTTCTTGGGGCAAGACATTTTGGTTTGGCAACTGTGCCTGAGGATAGATTGGAATTGTAAAGAATTTTTGGCATATTAACTAGTACTCTTTTCCAAATGAGAAACCCAGAAATGCTTTTGGTCTCCTTTTCATATTATCGACTCAGTTTGCATACCATATTGTCTTCTTTATTATCCGAATGCAATTACAATTTAATGTAGTCATTCCATTTTATTTACTTTACCTCGCACTGTACACTAAGCATTGCGGAAGGCAATGAGAAAAGCAGGAATTTTATAGGCTACCGTGCTTATATCTTATGTAAGCCTAGAAAATAAAATGCTGTTAATTGCCTTCGTTCTAGCCTAATTGAAATGGGCAGTGAAGTAGAAAATGCAAGATAAACAGCCACTCATTAGCTGCAGAAGACAGTTCAGCTAGTCAAGAGCAGCTAATGATTGAAATCATGATATACATGACACATTTGGAGTTCTTCTATTATATCAACATCACTTTGAATATCAGCGAGAAATCTTTGATAATCTGCTTCTTTCTGCCTTTGTCACTTAGAAGGTCAGGGGACAAGTTGGTCTTTCTGAGAAGACAGAGAAACAGCACTCGCTCCTCTTTGTGTACCAGCCAATTACTCCTCAAACGTTCACGAGTTCTGTTGGTTCTTCTTTTTCTCATTATCATCTAATAGAAGACGATTGTGTGAAAATGATTTTCTTAAGGTATACAAAACTCCCAGCATGGCAATGCCCATAGACTGATGACCTAATCATCGGACTTCCTTAAATAATTATTTAAATCCTAAGCTTCTCTGGCCAGTTGGAGTAGTTCCTATTGTATCTATTCTTGCTAAAATAAATATAGAGATAGGATTTTACACCTCGTATTTAATGTGAACCTGTGGCCAGGCCAAGGACATTCAAGTACCCAGATAGCAAGCAATTAAATTGTAAGTTTGAAAATGATTTGCTAAGCTATTGTTAGACTTGCCAGGCAAGTTTTTTGCACAATTGCAGCAAGTCCGCATTGCATGACTCCAGATCAACTTTCTTTGCAAACAATCTTCAAATCTGTTGCAAGTTCTGGTTCAGTTATGTTGTACAATAGTCATCCCACCACAGGGGGTCACTGTGGCTGAATGTTCATCTTTGCTCCCTGCTGTAGACTTGCAGAGCGCCTGCTGTAGACTCACCACTGCAACTTTGTTCTTGCTAAAGACTTGCCTCGCAAATTTTCTACAAATTGAAAAAGTGTCAACAGCAAGTTAGCAAGACTTAGGCTTCATACACACGGGCGTTTGAGAAAAAATAAGCAAAACGTCGGATTTGACGTTTTGGAAAAATCTGCGTTTTTTTCAGCGTTTTCCATTGGTGTTAATGAGCGTTAATGAGGTTAGCAAGCGTTGGCGTCAATCTGCGTTTTTAAAAATTTTTTAACCTAAAAACGGTGGCCTCAAAAACGCTGGTTTGCGCCGGTACAGCGTTAGTGAGCGCTTTGCCTCATTAGCGTCAAAAATGCCTAAACGCTACAGCCTCAGAACGCGTTCTAAATACAGCTCACTAATGCCAACGCCCTCTACAGCTCGAAAATGTTGGCGTTTTTATGGGCCCACGCCCAAAAACGTGCCATTAAAAAACGCCCATGTGTATGAGGCCTTGCAATTCAACAGTGCCACAACTTTGTGGCAAGTTTTCCTTGCTATCTGGGTATTGCCATACTCTCAAAGTAGAACTATGGGCAAAACTTTTTTTTCATATTGGATAGAGCAGTGTTTCTTGACCCTGTCCTCAAGTATCCCCAACAGGCCATGTTTGCAGGTTTTCCTTTATCTTGCACAGGTGGTTTAAATCAGTCAATGGCTTGGTATTTTGGACAGCTAATTTATCTAAGAGAAATTCCCAAAACATGGCCTGTTGGGGGTACTTGAGGACAGGGTTGAGAACCACTGGGATAGAGTAAGGGAGGGTTATAACCGCTGTCAGATTTTTTTTCGCCATCTCTGTCCCATTGCGGAGATTTGCCTTCACTTCCTGTCCCATAGCCAAACAGGAAGTGAGGTGATATCTCTGCAAACTCATGGAATTTTTTGGGGACCCCCAGCTCACCAGAACTAGTGTCCCTATTGGAAGATTTCCCCTATATTACTTTTCTGGGGACAACCCAAAAATTGGAGTTTTCTTTTTACTTTCACTTTCAATGATAATGGTAAACAGGACACATAAAGTGGTTCAATCTCCTTAACAGGGGCACAGGCAGCAATAAAAATTGACAGGGGCTCTAATCCCTATCCACTCTGTCTAAAACTAAAATAAAAAGTTTTGCCTTTAGTTATACTTTAAAGTGGACCTTGCAGTAAAAAACGAGGTCCGCTTAGTATTATTAGGACCCCTCCCCCACTGTGAATGGCAACATGGATATAAAAAAAAGTTATGAAAAATACTTAAAGTGCAACTAAAGGCAGTTTATACTTATCTTTCATCCAACGGTCCTGTCCATCACTGGCACCAGCATCTTCTTCTGTCCATTTCCATTGGCTGGCATGAAATTATGTCACTTTTGCTGATGCCATTCTGGCGCAAAATGATTGTGCTGGCTACTGTAAGCTGGACTGCGTATATGCAGCTCAGTTTACATGCTGGGATACACTGCGAACAGACAGGTAATTTTATTGCAGAAGAGACATTTATGGCTGGGACAAGGGGTGGGCAGAAGGGTCAGCCACACAGGGCGCAATGGTAGGGGAGGGTGCCCTCTGACCACATGCAAGCTTCAGATCAGCGGGTAGCAGCCAGTGGGTTACATCTTCAAGTCTGCTCTGACAACTACTGCTGCCACGTTGTGCTCCAAGATACCTGCTCTCCACCCTATCTGCCCACTGCTGACACACTGTGCATGTGCTACTACCTTCTTGAAACAAGAAAGCAAGCAATTGGCCACTAGTGAGCAGTCCACATTCCATGTCAACCATGGACAGCCAGAGCAAGTGGGAAAAGAATGGGCACAAGGTACTATACCCATTCTATTGCATGCATTAGGAGGGACCACAGTTCTGCATCCTTGCCCTGGGTGCTGTATAAACCTGCCCCGGTACTGGAAACATTACATGTCTCTTCTGTAATGGAAAACCTGCCTGCATGCAGGCAACATTAGTGGAACTTTAGTTTAGTATGTATTGCTTCAACAGGAGAGGGGTTTAAGGTCACAGGATACTCCAAACAATCATTAGCAACAATAGAATGACACTCATCTCTCTAATCTTTCAATATCAGCATTTTTGAAGTTAACAGGGAATATCCAGTATATCTAGGACCCTACCGCAACAGTCCATATAGCAACCTCTGGCACTTATTTACCTTCTGGAACTTGCACATCTATTAGTCCCCAGCAAGGTCTTTAGGGGTGTACTCCCTTTTTTTGCCAGCGGTTTAGACATTAACCACTTGCTGACTGGCGTCTGACGGTGACAAAGTGGCTCGATAACGCAATATCCCGCACTGTGAGCGTGCGCGCGCCGCTGGAGGCGCGCACGTGTGCTCACTGTGTTCGAGGGGGACCAGGGAGTGGGTAGGGTGGACTTGATCGCCGCTGGCTATCCACGATCACCCCCCCGCAGTGAAAGAACGGAAGTCCGTGTAAGTAAACGCGGATCTCCGTTCTGTTAGGGGGGGAAGGGCAGTGATCACAGGCTTCCTCTATATGGAAGCCGTGATCACTCTCTTCCCCCAGCCAGCCCAGCCCACACACAGTTAGAACACACCCAGGGAACACAGTTAACCCTTAGAGCGCCCCTCCAGGTTAACCCCTTCACTGCCAATGCCATTTACAGTAATCAGTGCATTTTTATAGCATTAATCGCTGTATAAATGCCAATGGTCCCAAAAAAGTGTCAAAATGGTCCGACATGTCCGCCGCAATATCGCAGTACCGCTAAAAATCGCAGATCGCCGCCATTACTAGTAAAAAATAAAAAAATAAAAACCCCAGAAATGAATTCTCATCATCCGTAAACGTGACAAGATTTGCGCAAACCAAAAATTGAGGAAGGATATAAATCGGACAAAACCGATGAAAAAAACATTTTTTTATATTTTTTTTTTTGATATGTATTTTAGCAAAAAGTAAGAAATGTGTTTTTTTTTGCAAAATTGTCACTCTTCTTTTGTTTATAGTGGTGATCAGAAATGACGCAGAGGCGATCAAATACCACCAAAGGAAAGCTCTATTTGTGGGAAAAAAGGGACGCAAATTTCGTTTGGGTACAACGTCGCACGACCGCGCAATTGTCAGTTAAAGAGACGCAGTGCTGAATCACAAAAAGTGCTCTGGTCCTGAGGTGGGAAATCCTTCCGGGGCTGAAGTGGTTAATGGCTGTGTGTTGAGTTATTTTGAGGGGACAGCAAATTTACACTGTTATACAAGCTGTACACTCACTACTTTACATTGTAGCAAAGTGTCATTTCTTCTGTGTTGTCACATGAAAAGATAGAATAAAATATTTACAAAAAAGTGTACTTTGAGAGATACTGTAACACTCAGCTCAGAGAGGGGGTGAGGCTCTCTGCTGGCTATACCTCCCCCCAAGGTAATGTCCATAAATTGGGCTTCAAAAGGGGGTGAAGCTACAGCCAGCATATAGAGGTGTGTTTAGGGGTCAAGAGGGGTCACAGGGCTGGCCCAAGACATTGTGCTGCCTGGGTCCAAGAATGAAATGCTGCCCCCCCCCAAAAAAAAATCACGCCAAACAAAAGGCCCCCACATCCATTATTTTACAGTATCTTACAAAAGTGAGTACACCCCTCACATTTTTGAAAATATTTTATTATATCTTTTCATGTGACAACACTGAAGAAATTACACTTTGCTGCAATGTAAAGTAGTGAGTGTACAGCTTGTACAACAGTGTAAATTTGCTGTCCCCTCAAAATAAAACACACAGCCATTAATGTCTAAACCGTTGGCAACAAAAGTGAGTACACCCCTAAGTGAAAATGTCCAAATTGGGCCCAATTAGCCATTTTCCCTCCCTGGTGCCATGTGACTCATTAGTGTTACAAGGTCTCAGGTGTGAATGGGGAGCAGGTGTGTTAAATTTGGTTTCATCGCTCTCACTCTCTCATACTGGTCACTGGAGGTTCGACGTGGCAAAAAACTCTCTGAGGATCTGAAAAAAAAAAGAATTGTTGCTCTACATAAAGATGGCCTAGGCTATAAGAGGATTGCCCCTGAAACTTTGCAGCACAGCGACCAAGACCATACAGCTGTTTATCAGGACAGGTTCCACTCAGAACAGGCCTTGCCATGGTTGACCAAAGAAGTTGAGTGCATGTGCTCAGCGTCATATCCAGAGGTTGTCTTTGGGAAATAGACGTATGGGTGCTGCCAGCATTGCTGCAGAGGTTGAAGGGGTGGGGGGTCAGTCTGTCAGTGCTCAGACCATACGCCGCACGCTGCATCAAATTGGTCTGCATGGCTGTCGTCCCAGAAGGAAGCTTCTTCTAAAGATGATGCACAAGGAAGCCTGCAAACAGTTTGCTGAAGACAAGCAGACTAAGGGTATGGATTACAGGAACCATGTCTTGTGGTCTGATGAGACCAAGATAAATTTATTTAGTTCAGATGGTGTCATTGTCAAGCGTGTGTGGCAGCAACCAGGTGAGGAGTACATAGACAAGTGTGTCTTGCCTACAGTCTAGCATTATGGTGGGAGTGTCATGGTCTGGGGCTGCATGAGTGCTGCTGGCACTGGGGAGCTACAGTTCATTGAGGGAACCATGAATGCCAACATGTACTGTGACATACTGAAGCAGAGCATGATCCCCTCCCTTGGAGACTGGGCCGCAGGGCAGTATTTCAACATGATAACGACCCCAAACACACCTCCAAGACGACCACTGCCTTGCTAAAGAAGCTGAGGGTAAAGGTAATGGACTGGCCAAGCATGTCTCCAGATTTAAAACCTATTGAGCATCTGTGGGGCATCCTCAAATGGGAGGTGGAGGAGCGCAAGGTCTCTGACATTCACCAGCTCTGTGATGTCATCATGGAGGGGAAGAGGACTCCAGTGGCAACCTGTGAAGCTCTGGTGAACTCCATGCCCAAGAGGACTAAGGCAGTGCTGGAAAATAACGGTGGCCACACAAAATATTGACACTTTGGGCCCAATTTGGACATTTTCACTTAGGGGTGTATTCACTTTTGTTGCCAGCGGTTTAGACATTAATGGCTGTGTGTTGAGTTATTTTGAGGGGACAGCACATTTACACTGTTATACAAGCTGTACACTCACTACTTTACATTGTAGCAAAGTGTCATTTCTTCAGTGTTGTCACATGAAAAGATATAATGAAATATTTACAAAAATGTGAGGGGTGTACTCACTTTTGTGAGATACTGTATATCATGACAATTCAAATTAAAATTAAATTTATCAGGAAGTCAGATTTATATGCAACAGCACCTTGTCTATATGCACAGTTATATGACATACCATTATGTTTAATTCCAAGGGGCGGGCTAGGGCAGTATATAGACAGAGTAGGGTAATATAGGGGCTGGCTAGGGCAGTATATAGACAGGCTAGAGTAGTATATGGACAGGCTAGGGTAGTAAATAGGCCCCCTAGGGCAGTATATGGACAGGCTAGGGCAGCACAGGGGCGGACTAGGGTAGTATAGGGGCAGGCGGAGCAGCCTGGGGGCAGTTGTTATCATGACACATAAAACTGCTGGAAAAAAAAACTTGGTTGTTTCTGGGTAAATAAAAGAGAAGGAGAGATTACGTGGTTCAATTTGCAGCCCCTCTCAAAGTGCTGCCTGGGTCCAAAGGACCCACTGGGACCTATGGTAGGGCCGGCCCTGACCGATCAGAACTTAACCAAAGCAAGGGTTTGCTTTAATAATTTATACTGTATGCCCTTTATTTTTAATCATTTACATATAAAAGAAATTAAAGTGGAAGTTCATCCTAAAACTAAAATCTCTAAATCTACATGCATCTAAAATCTAAGTCTAACCTATCTAACCCTGTAAAGAAGAAATCACTATACATACCTTTTCTGAAGCCGAACCGGTCTGGTCTCCAGCGGTGGATGCTGTGTGCAGGAGACAGCCAACATTGGCTGGGAAATGCCTGGGAAGTGACGTCACCCATAGAGTTACTATGGGGCTGCCATTGTCGGATTCCTCCTCTGCATCCGTCTCCACAGAGAAGCTGCTGCTGTCAGTGTGGGACCGGACCAAAGCGTGTTCAGAAAAGGTACGTATGGCGATTTCTTCTTTACAGGGCTAGATAGCTTGGTCTTAGATTGTGGATGCCTGTAGATTTAGAGATTTTAGTTTTAGGGTAACATCTACTTTAACCCCTTCAGAACCACCCCACACAGATATACTGTGACAGGGCGGTCCTCATGCGTGAAATCACGTACCTGTACGTGATTTCGTGCACTGGGTCTGGGGCGGAAGCAGCCAGCGACTCGCTCTCACTGTGATTGCACACAGTGGGAGCCAATCAGTGGGTCCGGCGGACCCGATGTCTGCCAGGACCCACCGATCGTACTCTTATGTAAACAAGGCACCATTCTGTGAGAGGAGAAGATGGAGATCTTGTGTTTCTGCTAAGCAGAACCACGGATCTCTGCCTTTTCCCAGTCAAAACACCCCCCAAATAGTTAGAAAGCACCCCAAGGCATACTTTTAACCCTTTAATCGCCCCTGATGTTCACCCCTGCCTTGCCAGTGTCATTAGTGTAGTGACAGTGCATTTTTTTAGCACTGATCATTGTATTGGTGTCCCAAAAAGTATCTCTTATTGTCCGATTTGTCTGCTGCAATGTCGCAGTCCCGCTAAAAATCACGAATTGCAGCCATTACTAGTAAAAAAATAAAAAATAAATAAAAATTCCATAAATATATCCCAAATTTTGTAGAAGCTATAACTTTTGCGCAAATCAATCAATATACGCTTATTGGGATTTTTTTGTTTATGACGCAAAAAATAAAAACCGCAGAGGTGACCAAATACCACCAAAAAAAGCTCTATTTGTGTGAAAAAAAGGACATCAATTTTATTTGGGTACAGCGTCGCACGGCTGTGCAATTGTCAGTTAAAGTAACGTAGTGCCGTATCACAAAAAATGGCCTGGTCATGAAGGGGGGTAAACCTTCTGGGGCTAAAGAGGTTAACAAAAAAATAATTAAAATCAAAAAGCAGTCTTAGGATGCCAAGAGCCCGTTAACCACCAGTCTAATTCCACCGCTCTTTCTCCCATAATGCAATGGGAATGTGAAGTTGTGACAGTTATGCAGGAGATCTCCATGGGCTTTTTGGCTCCTAGCCTAGCTAAAAGTTTTTATTCTCACACAGGAATAAAGTATAACTCATATCTTTGTTCCGTTTAATTTCAGGTGAAAATGACAGGCATGAATCTTTTTGACCTCTCAAGTGTTCATCAGAAATAAGCTGAAAAATTGTGTACATCGCTTGAATTTTAAAATAAAAAATGCTAAGTCTCGTAAGCTGTTTTTCATAGACGCCGAAGCTGAATTTATTAGAAATATAGAAAACTAGGTTTTCTTTTTTCCTTTTACTTAGCTCTCCTAGTTCCCAGTCTCTTTTGCTGTTCCTGAGGCTCATGTAATGTCAGTTCTGGCTCTTGAATCAAAGAAATCTCTTTCTTGCTTTGTAGGAGCTGTAGAACACTGTGCTGCGGAGGAAAGAGAATTCACAGACATCATTCTCTATCGATTACTGAAAGTGTCGTGTACTGCTTGGAAAAATTGTTGAAATACGCTATTCAGGTATATGCTGATCTCCGAGATTGTGAAAATTAAGTTACTCTTTCGAAATTGTTGACTATGTACTGAAATTATGTTTAAGTAATGTAAGTGTAAGTTCCAAGGTCTGTAAAGGCTAACAAGCTTCTTTTCCCAGCAACTTGTCTGTGAAGATTATTTGTTCCCTCAAAAATGAACTATCAGTGAGTGATGGTGTAATGTTCCACAAAGTGAATAGGTAAGGAAGGTACTTTAAGATGAATTCCAGGTATGGCACAATAAAGGAACTTATATTTAAAAGAAACCCATCTTTTTCTGTATTGGAGCCTTAAAGATGAATTCCAGGTATAGATATTTTTTCATAGTTACATTGGTCCAGCTTGGAGCATTGTAACTATGTATATACCATAGCTGTGGGATCCCTCCAAAAGCTGGAAATCACTGTAGTAGACACCCCTACTCCAGTGATCTCCACTTACTTCTGGATGACTGACTTGCTTCATTATGAACACAGCAGGTTGGCCGATGGCCAAGGGTGCCATTCAGAAAATGGCCTGTGGACGAAACACGTTGGGAGGAGCTTATCCACTCTGACCAGCTAGGAGTGGTGTGGTGGAGTATGGAGTTCTGATGGAAGTTTTTAAATAAATTATCCTAAACATTATTACACTATTGGGAATTCTTTTATCTCTTCTTGGTTCACGGGGAAGTGGTATAAGAAGATATATGTATGAAACGCTCATACACAGAGGGCATTTGATTTTCTGCTCTGAATGGCTTTCACTCCTGGCACTAAAAAGATGCTTAACCTGCCTTAAGCCACTTATTGAGCGCTACACTGATCCAGCTTGGGCTTATGTAACTATGAGTATACCTTACCTATCCTATCCCTCCTTAAGCTAGAAATCACTGCAGTAGATAACGCTACTACAATGATCTCCTAGCTTACTGGTCTTATCCAGGTGACTGACTTACTGCATTATGAACACAGGAAGTTGGCCGCTGGCCAAGGGTGCCGTTCAGAAAATGGCCTGTGGACGAAACACGTTGGGAGGAGCTTATCCACTCTGACCAGCTAGGAGTGGTGGAGCATGGAGTTCTAAAGGATCCTTTTTTTATGATTAAAATGTGAGTGCAATTGCTTTAAGTTTTTTAATAAATTATCCTAAACATTATTACACTATTGGGAATTCTTTATCTCTTCTTGGTCTGGATGACATGGTTTACAGGGGAAGTGGTATATGAAGATATGTATAAGGAAGGAATTACTGCGCTACCTATAAAAAATAGTATGATATAAGCCGCCAGCATAACAATTTTAACAAAAATTGTACAAAAGATAAGGACAAAACAGTGCAGCGCTAACAAATATCAAGTGCAATCCCATTGATGGGTAACATTGAATTGAAAATAAAGTGCATATCAATAAAAAACAACACGCACAGCTGTGCAAGGAGGATAACTGAGCATCACAGTGCAGGTTTATCGTGGCCATTTTTGGGACCTCCCATTGGGATTATCTGGATTATGGCCTCAGGGCCCTGTAAAAAGACCATTTAAATGTGTAGCGATTAAATCGTTGAAGTGCTACCAGAAGTGCGATCTTTGCGCTGTGGTAATCTAATCATGGAGTCCAATTGATGTTCCGAAAGGTCCATTCTACCTTCTCTTCCATGTGCATTTATCCAGATTAATCTGGTAAGAGTACCTTATCTTAATACGGTAGAGGTTCACTTTGCATGCTGGTGGATTTTGAGATTGCGATTTTCTACCTATGACAAGCTGCATGAAGTAGTGTACCTTAACATGAATATACGGACTCAGTTTGGGCATTCTTCTATATGTGTTCACAATTATATGTTCACTTTTCATGAGATTTTTCTTAGTCCACATGTTTGATGCTTATTGCACATTAGGGCTGATCACTATTTATCTGTTTTTTATTGATATGCACTTTATTTTCAATTCAATGCTACCCATCAATGGGATTGCACTTGATGTTTGGTAGCGCTGCACTGTTTTGTCCTTATCTTTTGTATATGAAGATATATACAGTATATGAAAGCCTCATACACATGGGGCATTTGATTTTCTCTTCTGAATGACTTTCAGTCCTGGCACGAAAAAGCTGTTTAACCACTTCAATACCATGCACTTAGAACACTTTACTACCAGACCAATTTTCAGTTTTCAGTGCTGTTGCGCTTTGAATGACAATTGCGCGGTCGTGCGACGCTGCACCCAAACTAATTTTTTATCATTTTGTTCCCACAAATAGAGCTTTCTTTTGGTGGTATTTGATCACCCCTGCGGTTTTTATTTTTTGCGCCACAAATAAAAAAAGACCGAAAATTTTGTAAAAAAAAATAAAAATTCTCTATTTTTGTCACAAAACTTTGTAAATGAGTACATTTTCTCCATCACTGGTGGGCACTGATGAGTCTACACTGACGGGCACTGATGTGGCAGTACTGATTGGCACTGATGAGGCGGCACTGATGAGGTGGCACTGATGATGAGGCACTTATATGCAGCAATGATGAGCACTGTTAGGCGGCACTGATAAGCAGCACTGACGGGTACTGATAGGTGGCACTGATATACAGCACTGACGGGCACTGATATGCAGCACTGACGGACACTGCTAAGGGGCACTGATGGGCACTCATAGACAGCACTGATTGGCACTCATAGGCGGCACTGGGCACTGTAGGTGGCACTGATGGGCACTGGTAGGTGGCAATGGTGGGCACTGATATGTTGACTGGTACGCATTGATAGGGGCACTGGTAAGCACTGATAGGGGCACTGGTGGGCATACATACTGATAGGGGCTCATTCCCTGGTGGTCTAGGGTGGCATCTGAAGGTGGCACTGAGTGCCATCCACATTGGGCACTATGTCTCTTACCTGGCGGTCTAGGGTGGTCTCCCTGGTGGTCCAGATCGGCTCCCTGGTGGTCCCTGGTCGGCTCCCTGGTGGTCCTGGGTGGGCACATCCCTGGTGGTCCCTGGGCAGGCTCCCTGGTGGTCTAGGGTGGCGATCCGAGGGAGGGCTGTGCTGATAAATCATCAGCACAAACCCTCCCTGTCAGGAGAGCAGCCTATCGGCTCTCCACTCCTCAGGTCTGAAGACCTGAGTAAAGGAAAGCCGATAAACGGCTTTCCTGTGTTACAGTGTGACCAGCCGTGATTGGTCACGGCTGATCACATGGTAAAGTGCTTCGGATGGAAGCACTATACCGAGATCGGTATTGTGGAGGGTCAGACTGACCTCCCACACCACCGATCGCTGCGATGCGTGCCCCCCCGGGCGCGCGGCGGCTTGTTATCCTGAGGACGTCATATGACGTCCAGTCAGGATAACTAAGCCACTTCCCGGCTGTCATTTTGCACACGGCGGTCGGGAAGTGGTTAAAAAACCTACCCAAAGCCACTTATTTACATGTTACACTGATCCAGCTTGGGCCTATGGAACCATATCTATGTGATCCCTCCAAAAAGCTAGAAATTGCTGCAGTAGATATCCCTACTCCAGTGACCTCCTAGCTCACTGGTCTTATGCCGGACGGCTGCCTTGATGCATTATGAACACAGGAGGTTGGCCACAGGTGCCATTCAGAGAATGGCCTATAGAAGAAACACGTTAGGATTCTATTCAAGCTGACCAGCTAGGAGCGGTATAGTGGAGCATAAGATTCTGATGGATCCTGTTTTATAATTAAAATGTGAGTACAATTGTTTCGTTTTGTTATGAAGATATACACTCACCAGCCTGTTTATTAGGTACATCTTGCTAGAACCGGGTTGGGCCCCTTTTGCTTTCAGAACTGCCTTCGTTCTTTGTGGCATAGATTCAACAAGGTGTTGGAAACATTCCTCAGAGATTTTCTTCTATAGTGACATGAGAGCATCATGCAGTTGCTGCAGATTTGTCGGCTGCTCATCCATGATGCAAATCTCTCATTCCACCACATCTCAAAGGTACTCTATTGGATTAAGATCTGGTGAGTGTGGGGGAAATTGGAGTACAGTGACCTCATTGTCCAGTGGTGAGATGATTGGAGCTTTGTGACCTGGGGCATTATCCTGCTGGAAGGAGCCATCAGAAGATGGGGACACTGTAGTCATAAAGGGATGGACGTGGTCAACAACAATACTCAGGTAGGCCATGTCTTTTATACAATGCTCAGTCAGTACTAAAGGGCCCAAAGTGTGCCAAGAAAATATCCCCACACCATTCCACCACCACCACCAGCCTGAACCGTTGATACAAGGCAGGATGGATCCATGCTTTCATGTTGTTTATACCAAATTCTGAACCTACCATTGGAATGTCCCCCCACCCTTATTAGATTGTAAGCTCTTCTTAGCAGGGCCCTCTTTTGTATTCTATTCTATTATACCTGTATTGTCCCCCTTTTATACTGTAAGCCGTTGGCACTATATAAATCCTGTATAATAATAATACTGTCTCAGCTGAAATCGAGACTCATCAGACCAGGCAATGTTTTTCCAATCTTCTATTGTCCAATTTTGGTGAGGCTGTGCAAATTGTAGACTCAGTTTCCTGTTCTTAGCAGACAGGAGTGGCACCCAGTGTGATCTTCTGCTGCTGTAGCCCATCTGCTTCAAGGTTCGATGTGTTGTGCGTTCATAGGTGATATTCTGCATACCTTGGGTGTAATGAGTGGTTATTTGAGCTACTGTTGCCTCTCTATCATCTTCAACCAGTCTGCCCATTCTCCTCTGACATCAACAAGACATTTTCCTCCACACAACTGCCGCTCATCGGATATTTTCTCGTTTTCTGACAATTCTCTGTAAACCTGAGAGATGGTTGTACATGCAAAATCTCTGTAGATCAGCAGTTTTTGAAATACTTAGACCAGCCAGTCTGCCACCAACCAGATCCCCTTTCCATTTTGATGCTCGGTTTGAACTTCGGCAAGTTATCACATCTAGATGCCTAAATGCAGTGAGTTGCTGCCATGTGATTGGCTGATTAGCAATTTGTGTAACCCAGTAATTGAACAGGTGTACCTAATAAAGTGGCCGGGGAATGCATATACAGTATAAAAGCCTCATGCACACAGGGCATTTGATTTTCTCTGATTTCCTTTCACACCGGGCAGGAAAAAACTGCTTAAAAAAAAATGCTTAAAGCCACTTATTGCACACACGTTTCAGCGCATTTAGGCAAGTCAAGCATTTGAGCAATAATGGATTCCATTGGCCAATATTAATTTATTCTGGCCAGTGGAATGA
Source organism: Glandirana rugosa (assembly GCA_018402905.1). Taxonomy (NCBI): domain Eukaryota; kingdom Metazoa; phylum Chordata; class Amphibia; order Anura; family Ranidae; genus Glandirana; species Glandirana rugosa. The sequence continues at coordinate 329,435 of BLSH010271277.1, read as the reverse complement.
ATGAATGCCAGATTGACAATTGGTGTTTACAAGTTAAAATCATTTTTTTTGCTATAAAATGACTTAGAACCCCCAAACATTATACACTGTTTTTTCTAACACCCTGGAGAATAAAATGGCAGTCATTGCAATACTTTTTGTGGCACCGTATTTGCACAGCGGTCTTACAAGCGTGATTTTTTTGGAAAAATTTCACCTTTTTTAGTTAAGAAATAAGACAACAGTAAAGTTAGCCCAATTTTTCCATATTGTGAAAGATAATGTTATGCCAAGTAAATTGATACCCAACATGTCATGCTTCAAAATTGTGCCCACTCGTGGAATGGCGACAAACTTTGCCACCTAAAAATCTCCATTGGCGATGTTTAAAAATTCCTACAAATTACCAGTTTTGAGTTATAGAGGAAGGCTAGAATTATTGCTCTCGCTCTAACGATCATGGCGATGCCTCATATGTGTGGTTTGAACATTATTTTCATATGCAGGCGGGACTTACATATGCGTTCACTTCTGTGTGCGAGCTCATGGGGGCCCTTTAAATTTTTTTTTCTTATTTATTTTACTTTTTATTTGTTGTTTTTAATTTTAAAATTCTGATTTCTTTATTCCTATTACAAGAAATGTAAACATTCCTTGTAATAGAAAAGAAGCATGCCAGGACCTCCTAAATATGAGATCTGGGGTCAAAAAGATCTCAGAACTCATATTTACACTAAAATGCAATAAAAAAAATAAAAATAATAAAAATAATATGACATTGAAAAAAAAAGTCCCCTTTAAGAGCATTGGGTGGAAGTGACTTGTGATGTCGCTTCCACCCTGCAATGCTAAGGAGCAGAGTGGGCGGCATCTTCTGCTCACTCAGCATCCAGGCACTGGAGGAAGCGGACCCGATCGTCTCCACTGCTAGCGGTGGGTCCAGCAAGTGGCGGAGATGACAGGAAAACAGCGGGGGGCACCTCACTTAGATAAAAGTGATCTCGCAGCGAATCCGCCACTGAGACCACTTTCATCTTACAGAGAATCGCCGGCTGCTACCATGACAACGGTATACAATGGCAAAGTGACCGCCATCAGGTGACGGCGTTGGTCCGGAGGTGGTTTAACGTTAGACAACTCTAATATTTAAATGGGTTTATGCGCATCACACATTTTTTTCTGCCCATTTTTTTCTCCTGAGGGCGCTGTTCATTTTTTTCTTCCTCATGTAAACCAGGACCTAATGTTCGTCTAGAGGTTACATAGTTACATAGTCAGTGAGGTTGAAAAAAGACACAAGTCCATTGAGTCCAACCTATGTGTGCGTTTTTATGTCAGTATTACATTGTATATCCCTCAATGTTGTGGTCCCTTAGGTGTGCATCTAATAGTTTTTTTAAATTATCTAGACTCCCAGCAGAAACTACTGTTTGTGGAAGAGAATTCCACATCCTCCCTGCTCTTACTGTAAAGAAACCTCTATGCATTTTAAGGTTAAAACGCTTTTCTTCTATTTTTAGTGAATGGCCGCGTGTCTTTGTGTACTCCCTTGCGCTGAATAGTTTCGTCCCTAGTGTGGGGTCACCGGTACAGTATTTGTACATTGAAATCATATCCCCTCTCAAGCGTCTCTTCTCCAGAGAGAATAAGTTCAGTGCTTGTAATCTTTCCTCATAACTAAGGTCCTCCAATCCCTTAATTAGCTTTGTTGCCCTTCTCTGAACCCTTTCCAATACCAGGACATACTTCCTGAGGACTGGTGCCCAGAATTGGACGGCATACTCCAGGTGCGGCCTCACCAGAGACTTGTATAGTGGGAGGATTATTGATTTATCCCTGGCGTTGATCCCTTTCTTGATGCATGCCAGTACTTTGCTAGCTTTGCTTGCAGCAGCTTGGCATTGCATGCCACTGCTGAGCCTGTTCTCTACTAGGACCCCTAGGTCTTTTTCCATCCTAGATTCCTCCAGAGGCTCTGCCCCTAGTGAGTAGTTTGCGTTCATGTTTTTGGTACCCAAATGCATTATCTTACATTTTTCTATGTTAAATCTCATTTGCCACTTGTCTGCCCACCCCATTAATTTATTCAGATCTTCTTGAAAGGCTTCCACATCCTGTGGAGAATTTATTGCCCTGCTTAGCTTGGTATCATCCGCAAATATTGAGATTGAGCTCTTCACCCCTTCCTCCAAATCGTTTATGAATAAATTGAATAGGATCGGTCCTAGGACAGAACCTTGGGGAACCCCACTTTCTACACCAGACCATTCTGAGTATTCCCCATTTATCACCACCCTCTGGACTCGCCCATGTAGCCAGTTTTCAATCCAGGTGCTCACCCTGTGATCCATGTTGAGGGATCTTAGTTTGTACAGTAAACGTTTATGGGGAACTGTATCAAATGCTTTTGCAAAATCCAGATACACCACATCTACAGGCCTTCCTTTATCTAGATGGCAGCTCACCTCCTCATAGAAGGTTAATAGATTAGTCTGGCAATAACGATTCCCATGTTGTTTACTGCTAATGACACCGTTCTCGTTACAATAATATTATATGTAATCCCTTATTATTCCCTCCAAGAGCTTGCAAATTATTGATGTTAAGCTAACTGGTCTGTAGTTCCCAGGGATATATCTTGGTCCTTTTTTATATATTGGTACTACATTGGCTTTCTTCCAATCATCTGATATCATACCAGTCAGAAAACTGCTCTTAAAGATTAGGTACAAAGGTCTGACAATAACTTGGCTAAGTTCCTTAAGGACCCTAGGACCCTTTGGGTGTAAGCCATCTGGGCCCGGTGACTTATTGGTGTTCAGTTTTTCAAGCCTATTCCTGATTTTGTCCTCAGTCAGCCATGAGAGTGCTTCCTGCGATGTGTGAGGATCAGCATTGTAGTTCTGAATGATTGAGCCCCCCCGTTTCCCTTGTGAATACTGAGGAGAAAAATGAGTTTAGCACCTTTGCCATTTCTCGATCCTTTGTAACCAGGTTTCCTTCCTCATTGTTAGGGGTTGTTAGGGGGTTAGGGGTTCTTTGAGCAATGAGAATTTTTTGCCTCTCAGATACAGTATACACCTACGTATTTATGGAGGTGCTTTTACAGGCTGAAAAAAGCCAAATGCCTGTAAAAGAAACATTTTTTAAAGTGGAGTTCCACCCAAAAGTGGAACTTCCACTTTAAGGGAAAGTGACCCGCCGACATGCCACAATTGGCATGTCATTTTTTGGGCGGTGACCAGGGACCCTGTTTTCACAGGGTCCAGGTCCACCTTCCCTCCCCCCTCTCACCAATCTTCTGGGACACGTCACAGGTAGTGTTGAGCGAACCCGGACTGTAAAGTTCGGGTCCGTACCGAACTTTCGGGTGTCCGTGGCACGGACCCGGACCCGGACATTTCAAAAATCGTTCGGGTTCGGTCCGGGGTTCTGCTATTTTACTCCACGTGTTGAGAAGCTGCAGGGCAGCCAATCAACAAGTGTTTCACTGGTTTGCCCTTAGAAGCCATCACAGCCATGCCTACTAATGGCATGGCTGTGATTGGCCAGTGCATCATGTGACCCAGCCTCTTTATAAGCTGGAGTCACAGTGCTGCAGTCATTTGCTCCTTGGGTTAGTGTAGGGAAAGGTAGCTGACTGCGTGAGGGAGAAGCCATGCCTGGGCTTGAAATGTCAGGCCCAAGCGAGTTGTGATGGACACTGCACAGGGTCTTCTAACCACTCTCCCCCCTCC
>BLSH010271277.1:303820-320170 GCA_018402905.1 Glandirana rugosa | reverse complement strand
GGAAGCAAGAGGTCTTTATTTGTTTTGAGGTGACACTCTCACTAGTGGCAGGTGGTACATATACGGTCTTATTGAGTGGTCTTTAGGTGTTAGAATACATAGTATTCCAGTATTTTTCGAACATAAAGGTAGTCACTTGAAAACCAGAGTACATGTTTCCCGAAATTCGTCTCAAGGTGGGTACATTTTCAGTCTTCGATGTTTTTCACATCGTCGACTGAAAATTGTTAGCCTGTGAGTGGACAGGGTCCGAGGTCGCTACACCAGTGGGTTCCCGAGCGAGAAGCGTGGGGCTTTCCAGGACTTTGCTACAGCCATTTTTGTGCCTAAAAGTTCGGGTCCCCATTGATTTCAAGGGGGTTCGTTGTCCGTGCGATCGTTCGGGTTCCGTCCGGACCCAGACCCGGACTTTGTCCCGAAGTTTGGACGGACCAGCAGAACCCGAACGTCCAGATGTTCGCTCAACTCTAGTGACAGGTTCCAGAAGATACGCTGGCGTGACTCGCGCATGCGCAGTGTGCGCACGGCTTTGAAGCCAAAGCCGGGTGCCCACACTTATGATGCCGACACCGCTGAGGGGAGGGGGCGAAGAGCGAGCCCTTGGGTGACCACATCGCTGGAGCCTGGGACAGGTGAGTGTCCGATTGTTAAAAGTCAGCTGCTACACTTTTTGTAGCTTCTGACTTTTACATGGGTGGAACTCTGCTTAAAGCCCTTTGTACATGAGACCAAAAGTTCACTGATGGAAATACAAGCTTTTTATGACCTTATGATACATAAGATTGTGGATTTCTGGTGAGTTATTCTGGCATATACATGGTGGACGGTGATCACTCTCACAGTGGAGTTTTGTTTATTTCTGGAGAACGAAGGACACATTGTATATAACAAGTGGGGCATTCACAGTGGCAGATTGGAAAGAGGAAGAAAAGTTGTAACTATGTTTCCCTTTTTTTTCTCTTCCCTTTCGTCACAAAGGACTTTTTTTCTTCATTGGGAAACTTTATTTTTATGTCTGGACTTTATTTACATGCATTTTTGTTGTACTAACTACTTGCCTACTGGGCACGTTTACCCCCTTCCTGCCCAGGCAAATTTTCGACTTTCAGCGCTGTAACACTTTGAATGAAAATTGCGCGGTCATGCAGCAGTGTAACCACATTTTTATATATTTTTTCACACAAATAGAGCTTTGTTTTGGTGGTACTTAATCACTATTGTTTTTTTATTTTTTGCTAAATAAATAAATAAAGACTGAAAATTTTGAAAAAAAAAAAACAACTTTTTCATAGTTTGTTATAAAATTTTGCAAACAGGTCCTTTTTCTCCCTCACCGATGGGCACTGATGAGGCAGCACTGATGGACAGTGATGGGCACTGATAGGCTGCACTTATGGGCACTGATGGTCATTGATGGGCACCGATGAGGCGGCACTGATGGGCACTAATGGACACTGATGAGGCTGGACTAATAGGTCACACTGATAGTCACTGATAGACGGCACTGATGGGCACTGATAGACGGCACTGATGGGCACTGATAAACGGCACTGATGGGCACTGATAGGTGGCACTGATGGGCACTGATATGCGGCACTGATGGGTGAAACTGATGAGCAGGCACTGATTGGAAGCACTGGTGGGCACTGATTGGAAACACTGGTGGGCACTGGTGGGATTTCACTGATAATAAGTGCCCTGGTTGTCAGTGTACATGTCCCTTTTAAAGAAGCAGGTTATCAGCTCTCCTCTCAGGATTTTGTTTACATGCGTGGTCAGCTGTGATTGGACACAGCTGGTCACGTGGTAAAAAAATGCTGATTGGCTCTTTACCTCAATCTGTGATCAGCAGGGTCCAGAGGACATTGTGATCACAGAGTGCACTGCCCGCACCTGACAGAAGGCATGCAATGGGTGTGATCACAGAAGGCCATCATATGACCTCCCAGAACTAGCCGGCCTTGCTTTTTGGCTATAGTGCGCTCGGCAAGTGGTTAATTATGTAGCACTATTTATTTACACTTTATATAATATTTGTATATTGAGATGGTGTTTGTGTAAATTTTTTAAAGCTGCATTTAGGCAGCGTTCATATCAGAATGATTTTAAAACATTCCCAAATTGCGCTAAAATTGCTGCAAAATGTGCAATGTGTGTTTGGGGGCAATTTATTCTTAAGGGAGTTGTTCTGTGCATTAAGATAAAAAAACTTCTTTGTGCAAGCAGCCCCCCTTCAGCCCCCCTTAATACTAAAACAGTCTAAGCTGCCTGGGATTCCCTCCTCATTGGCTCCCGCTGCTGTCAATCAAAATCAGTCAGCCATTTAGGAGAGGGGGGGGCAGGGCTCCGTGTCTGAATGGACACAGGGAGCTGCGGCTCGGTTCAGGTCCCCCGACAGCAAGCTGCTTGCTCTGGGGGCATCCAACAGGAGGGAGGGGCCAAGAGCAAAGAAAAGGGACCCGAGAACAGGAGGATCCGGGCTGCTCTGTGCAAAATTAACTGCGTAGAGCAGATAAGTATAACATGTTTGTTATTAAAAAAAGAAAAAAAAAATCAAGGCTTTACAATCACTTTAATGGCACCCCAAATGCAGTGTGACCTTGTCACGCGACAAAACACATCAAAATAGTGGAAAAATGCCTATGATAAAGCATGCCTGGCTCAGGGCTAAAATTTGGCGCGACACATGCACAAGGCAGCCCATTCAAGTAAAACACGTGTATATCAAATTAATTATATATCATTATATATTCTAAATTAATTACAGTAAATACGCTTAAGCTCCAGAAGGTTATACCCCCTTCATGACCAGGATATTTTTTTCTATGCAGCACTGTGCTACCTTAACTGAAGATTGCACGATCATGGAATGCTGTACCCAAATGAGATTTTTATCATTTTTTTTTCATACAAATAGAGCTCTCTTTTGGTGGTATTTAATCACCTCTGGGTTTTTTAATATACAAACGTAAAAAGCCCAACAATTTTGAAAAAAAAAACAATATTTTTTACTTTCTACTATAAACATATCCAATAGAAAAAAAAATAAAATCTCTTCATAAATTTAGGTCAGAATGTATTCTGCTAATATGTCTTTGGTAAAAACAAATCTCAATAAGTGTATAATGATTGATTTCTGTGAAAGTAAAGCCCCGTACACACGGTTCGACGATCACATACAACAGGTCGTACTCACGACCATTGTATGCGATATCGATCGTTCGTATGCGCGATTTGAACAGTCGAACATACGACGGTCGTACAAGGGAGTTGTATGAGCAGACTAGATAACTTGGTCGTACCAACAAGCTCTCATACGACCGTTGTATCGTGTGTACAGAGCAGTTGGTACAACAAGTTGTATTGTGCTAAACACGCATGCCCAAAGTCAGGAATGGCTGGATGCTAATTACAATCACCTGAACGTTCTTTCCCTGGCCGTACGATCGTGTAGTGCAGTCAGTATGCTGCATACAACAGCCAACATACGATTCGACGAAATCCAACGTGCGATCGTCGAACTGCGTGTACGAGGCTTTATAGAGGGAGATTTACTAAAACTGGAGCACTCAGAATCTGGTGCAGCTGTGCATGGTAACCAATCAGCTCCTAACTTCAGCTTGCCCAATTAAGCTTTGACTATGAGTGCCCGTTCACACAGGGGCGACTTGCGATCCGACTTGAGTTGCCTCAAGTCGCCCCAAGTCGCTTGACATTTGAAATCCCATTGAAATAAATGGGAGCCGTCTTAATATACTCGACTGAATTCTCTCTGACTTCAAGGCAACTTTTGAAAAGGTTCCTGTACTACTTCTGGCGACTTCTATCCGACTTGTGCCCATAGGATTCAATAGAAGTCGCCTCCAAGTCGGATCCCCATTTATATGGAAGCGACTTTACAGTTAAAAGAATAGAATTTATTTTTAGGCAGCCCCCTCCCTCCCTTCTCTGATTGGTCAAGGCAAAGTCGCCTGGCAAAAGTCGTGTTGTAAAGTCGCCTGAGGTCCTTGAAGTCGCGCTGGAAGTTGCGATGGAAATCGCGCTGAAGTCGCCTAGCGAAGTCGTGCCAAAGTCGGGTCGCCCCTATGTGAATGCAGACTAAAACCTGGAAGTTGATTGGATAATATGCACAGATGCACCAGATTCTATATGCACTGGTTTTAGTAAATCTCCCCCGTAGCGTCTACAAACTATGGGATATATACTGGAATTTGTATTTATTTGTTTACTTTATACTAGTAATGGCAGTGATCAGCGACTTATAGTGGGACTTATAGCCAGACTTAGAGAGAGTTTGAGAGAGCTGAACCTCACTGATAGTGAGACTTGACTCCATCGAGATGGACTGCAAACCAAGGGTGCGAAAGCGAGGCTTGGTTAAGCTGAACCAGCTATGTAAAGCGGTGACAGGAAGTATTACCTGGAAGAAGTCCAATCGTGACGAAACTGGTCGGGCAATGGAATACTAACTGTCACCACGATCTTCACATCAGTACTGGTAGTTTTTGATGTTTTATCATTTTTATTGCTGGAGTGCCAATGCATGTAAGCATAAACTTTTTATTGAATAAATACCGTAAAAGATTTTACACTATTGGCACCACCTTCCTTTTATTCCGGTGTTCCTGGATGATTCAAATGGGCCAAGCGTGATGATGGAGAAGCCATAGTGGGATACATAATATCCGGACACAGGATTGGAGTTTTATAACGGTGGTGAATACAGTACATGCTCTTCTGACCTTCCATAATTGAGGGTCCACTTTTTCTGGAAAGCATATACCTTGCTTAGTTGTCGGTGGATCACACGGTGGAGGATTTCGGTTTGGATGTGTCTGCACGATTCATATGATGAATGATGCCATTTAATTTATGTAAAATCCGAATTTGCACAGAGACTTTTTTTTTTGGATGTATTACATTTTAATTTCTGACTTTATGTAGCACACCTTTTTCTTTTGTAATGACCGAGAAATTGCCCGTTAAAGTAGCGCAGTGCCAAATAGCAAAAAATGCTCTGGTTATGAAGGGGTTAAACCTTCCGGAGGTCCAGTGGTTAACACAACGACTGCCATTATGCTTTAGTGAACTGACCCTGTTAGGTAATAACTAATGGCAGTAGCATTGCATTTTCTGCTTTGTCTATTTTGTTACAAAGACATTCAATCCTGTCTTAAATCTTTCTACTCTTTCTGCCTAATCCACTCCTCGCTGCCATTTACTGCACTATTCATTTTACTATGTCTCATGTGGATTTATGAACTGATAGTTTTGGTGTCTGATCACTGCTGTGTTAGGACAATCCAGTGGGCTCGCCAAATGATGCAACATCTAAGATTGCAATTACTTCATCATATCAGCCCTGGATTTAAAAGTATACTACTCCAGTCAACCTTGAACATAATTCATTTAAACTGACTCAATAATCTGCTCGTTGAGAGGCTCTAATCTTCAGCCTGAGTTTTATCCTCTGAACCCAGCTCCTGTGTTTGCTAATTTCCTATAGTTGCCTGTATCCAAATTTGAATAGCATTGATTTACCTTGCATTAGTTAAAGCGGTATTAAATCCAAACGCAAACATTTATTATATTGCAACTTACTAATTCTTAGATGTGATGGCTGCATTACTTTCATTTTTATGCTTTCTTTCTTCTATTTGCATCTGGTGATCCAGCCAGCAAGTCTGTTGCTTTTTTAAAAGGCTCAAGTTCTCCAGCAGACTGTATCAGTTTACATGGATAAGACAAACCATTGAACACTCTCAGGGGTGGTTAAAATGATCCATAGAGATGATCCACGCAACTGATGTTGCTCTAAAATTTTGTTTTAAAAAAAAAAAAATACAGTGTACAATGTGCATATATTGCGGATAGTAGAGAACACACTACCGCGTGGACACTGTTGTTAACCATTTCCTGGCTGGGCCATAGTGAAATAATGGCCAGGCGGTGGTTCTGTTATCCTGACTGGACGTCATATTATGTCTTTCAGGATAACCCGCGGCGATCGGTGGTGCGGTGTGTCAGTCTGACACACCGCATTACTGATCTCGGTAAAGAGCTTCCATCGGAAGCTCTTTACCACATGATCAGCCGTAACCAATCATGGCTGGTCACAGTGTAAACAGGGAGAGCTGTGTATCGGCTTTTCCTCTATTCCTCTACTCGCATCTGCAGACGCAAGTAGAGGAGAGACGACCGGCAGCTCTCCTGACAGGAGGGGTCTGCACTGAATGTTTATTAGTGCAGTCCCCCCTAGGATCTTCACCCAGAACCACCACGGAGCCACCAGGACCACCAGGGAATTCCCACCCAGGGACCACCAGGGAAGCCCACCCTGACCACCAGGGGGCCCACCCTAGACCACCAGGTAAGGGGCACAAAATGGATGGCACTCAGTGCCCATCTTGGATGCCACCCAGGACCACCAGGGAATGCCTCCAAAAAAGTGCCATCTGTCATTGCCGCCTATCAGTGCCCACCAGTACCACCTATCAGTGCCCATCAGTGCCACCTATCAGTGCCCATCAGTGCCGCCTATGAGTGACCATCAGTGCCGCTTATCAGTGCCACCTATCAGTCCTATCAGTGCTGCCTGTCAGTGCTGCAAATACGTGCCTCATCATCAGTGCCCATCAGTGCCGCCTCATCAGTGCCAATGGCCATCAGTGATGGAGAAAATGTACTTAATTACAAAGTTTTGTGACAGAAACACAATTTTTTTATTTGTAGCGCAAAAAATAAAAACCCCAGAGGTGATCAAATACCACCAAAATAAAGCTCTATTTGTGGGAAAAAAATTATAAAAAATTTTTTTGGGTACAGTGTTGCATGACTGCACAATTGTCATTCAAAATGTGACAGTGCTGAAAGATCAAAATTGGTCTGTGCAGGAAGGGGGGGGGGGGGTAAGTGTCTGGTATTGGTAAGTGGTTAGGTATATTAGAAGTTATTGATACTACTATTGGACTGACACTTTATCACTACGTTTGTACACTTTTATTTTAATTGTTTTTTCATTGGTATTTGTTTCATTATGCAGATGCAGCGCCTTGAAATTTTCCACATTTTGTCATGTTTCAACCAAAAACATAAATGTATTTTATTGGGATTTTATGTGATAGACCAACACAAAGTGGCACATAATTGGGAAGTGGAAGGAAAATGATACATGTTTTTCAAAATGTTTTACTAATACATTTGTGAAAAGTGTGGCGTGCATTTGTATTCAGCCCCCCTGAATCAATACTTTGTTGAACCAGGTTTTCTTCTAAGATTGCCCTGTATCCATCCATCTTCCCATCAACTCTGACCAGAGTTGAAGAAAGAAGAAGCATCCCCAACAACATCATGCTGTTGAAGAAAAGCATCCCCACAACATCATGCTGCCACCACCATGCTTCACGGTGGGGATGGTGTGTTCAAGGTGATGTGCAGTGTTAGTTTTCCACCACACATAGCGTTTTACTTTTAGGCCAAAAAGTTCAATTTTGGTCTCATCTAACCAGAGAACCTTCTTCCACATGTTTGCTGTGTTCCCCACACAGCTTCTCGCAAACTGCAAACCTGACTTTTTATGGCTTTCTTTCAACAATGTTTTTTTTCTTTCCACTCTTCCATGGAGTGCACAACTAATAGTTCTTCTGTGGACAGATTCTCCCACCTGAGCTGTGGATCTCTGCAGCTCCACCAGAGTTACCATGGGCCTCTTAGCTGCTTCTCTGATGAATGCTCTTCTTGCCCGGTCTGTCAGTCTAGGTGGACGGCCATGTCTTGGTAGGTTTGCAGTTGTGCATACTATTTCCATTTTCGGATGATGGATTGATCAGAGCTCCGTGAGATTTTCAAAGCTTGGGATATTTTTTTATTACTTAACCCTGCTTTAAACTTCTCCACAACTTTTACCCTGACCTGTCTGGTGTGTTCCTTGGCCTTTATGTTGCTGTTTGTTCACTAAGGTTCTCTAACAAACCTCTGAGGGCTTCACAGAACAGCTGTATTTATACTGAGATTAAATTACACACAGGTGGACTCTATTTACAAATTAAGTGACTTCTGAAGGCAATTGGTTCCACTAGATTTTAGTTAGGGGCAGTGGCGGCTGGTGAAGTTTTAAGATGGTGGGGCGCCAGACCCCGCCCTTCCTTTTTGGCCCCTCCCACTTCTTAGCAGCCACACCCCTTATAGACTCCACCCACTCTGTACACAATGTACAGTATAACTCAGCTGTCAGTCCTAATTCTCAATAAAATATTGCTGGCTCATTAATTCATTAAATCCCAAAGGTAAATAACTACATTAGCTGTGAAGTCTGCACAGGAACCCAGCACAGACTGGCATTATGTGGGTTTTCATATCTCATCAAGCTCCATCCTAAATCCTTATTTTATAGTAGGAATGTTGGAAATCCTCCACTGACCCCTGACACATGGTGAGCCATAGAAATGTCCTTGGTTTTTGGTACTGACCAGCTTCACTAACATAAATCTTCATTATCTGTCAAAAAAGTTCAAGATGTAATTATAAAATCAGGCGATTTAAGATGGCATTCATTGAAAGCAGTTATTTTAGAGAAATCGTCATGAGTAGACATTCCTCTTGTTCTGTTGTTTGATGCTGAGGTACACAGAGGCTGAGCAAGACTCCATGAAGACAGGCAGCTTCAACCAACACAGCAACAACTCCACTCCTGGTGACTTCTTGGTCCCTGCATTGTAAGTCATGAATCATTACCTACAATGCACTGAATGCATGGATGAAGAAATCACCAGGAGTGGAGTTGTTGCTGTGTTGGTTGAAGCTGTCTGTTAAACAGTAAAGCATGAAGAGCTGACGGTGTGCAGTGCTGCTGAGCTCTGTAGTCCCCCAATGTCAGAAGACTAATTGCAGATCAATTACAGCCTGTGTATCCCTGAGAACTCCCTGTAACTTACATGCCAGCTCAGAGTTCTTATCCTACTGCTGAGCTTTGGAAGGGACCTGTTCAGTCTTATCTGTTATCTATGGATGCAGACTAATCATTGCCTGTGTATTGCTGGGAGCTCCCTGTCATGTATGGTCAGAGATCTTACCTTGCAGATACTGCTGCGCTTGGATCTGATTGTCCCTCTGAGCTTCTCTTTCCTTCCAGCTGTAGTCACCCATGATGATCCATCCAGGCAGGAGATGTGCTGCTTCCTCTCCTCCATTGAGCAATCACTCATGTCCTCCTCCTCTGTGCAGGATGGGGGGTGGGGGAAGGGTCCCTGATGGAGAGTGGAAACACTGCTGGAGGTAGAGACCAAGCGTCGGAGTGCTACTTGTGGAAGGGGGGGGATATGGCTGGGCAGCAGGCCAGGATGTGCAACTGCAGGCAGAGAAGATCTTGCCCCCCCCCAGGCAGAGACTAAATGGATTAAGCAGTTCAAGGTCTGTATTTTCAGCCCCCCGGCAGGCTGCTATTCTCAGAATAGAATGTTGGAAAGCAGCCAATGAGGGTGGAGAATTAGTTTTACTGTGTTCTAGATAGAACTTTTTAATGAAATTTTGGATGGTTGTCCTGTTGCTAGGCAGATTACACTTCTGTTTCTTATCTAATCTATCTATTCTAGCAATTAGCAACAGAAGCACAGCTAGAGAGAAATTCCAAAGATTCTTTTTTCTTTGGAGTTTCTCTCTAGCTGTGCTGCTGTTGGTTAATAATTATAGTCAATTTTTATTTTTATTTCTTACTTATTTTTTTTGGTGGGGCGATGCCCCAGGAGCCCTTATGGACGAGCCTCCACTGGTTAGGGGTATCAGAGTAAAGGGGGAAATACAATACAAATAAAAATTAACGCCAAACATTTCAGACATTTATTTGTAAAAAACTTTGAAAACCATTTATCATTTTCCTTCCACTTCAGAATTATTGTGTTGGTCTACCACATAAAATCCAAATAAAATTTAAGTTTTTGGCTATAACATAACAAAGAGGTATGAATACTTTTTCAAGGCATTGTATGCACATGTAAAGAATAGGATACATTTTTAGGGGATGTATAACATATAGAACCCCTATATGGTATGATACATTAGTGTGATGGGCAATTGGAAGGATGCTCCTTACACTGGTGGTCAATGGGAAGAATTACTCCCTTACAGATAGGTGAATAGATCAGTGGTGTCAGTGGGAACTTATCTGAGAGGCTCATTGCTCAAGGAACTCCTAGCAATGTCTCGAATAACCCTTGTTAAGAAATCCTGGTCTAAGATGTTCACATGACCTCAAATGCTCTTCAGTTCAAGATTAAGCCCCCCTAGCACTAGGACAACCCGTGGTCATTCTACTGTCAAATGGCAGATCCAGTACTTCTAATTGAGACCTGACATTGAAGGGTTGAGTAACAGAGAGGTATAGATTGAAAGCAGGTGCCACTTAAGGTGCATGTCAAGGCAAAATTGAAAAAAAAATTTACATCTCTGTAATACTTGCACATGCTCTCATGTTTTATTCCTTTAAAATAAATTTCAGGTATGGATATTTTTACATAGTTACGTTGGCCCAGCTTAGACCAATTTAACTGCACATATACTTGTAGCTAGGTGCGCATTCCTGTGTATGCACACTTACTCTCACACTGCTCACTCTCCCACTCACGCTGCCAAGTTACAGTGTAGCCGAAGGGAAGATACAACTGAAAATTGCATGCTGGGATATACAGTTCCGTGGACCAGTTGTGGCACTGTATGGAGCACGAAAAGCCTACAATCCCCAGGGAGCTATGAGACTGAGAGGGAGGCCTGAAGAGATTTTTACAAGACTGCCTGTGAAAGTAATGGACTTTTGGCCCCCCGGGCAAGGGAGAGCGAGGACCTCTATAGTAGTGTTTCCAGACCTTCGGGTCCAAAGAGGAAGTTTGAGCCCAAAGCCAATCAGCTTGGAACAGCTGACAGAGGTTTCACCCTCACCACTGCCACAAAAGTGCTAGAGTGGTAACTTGCCACATCCACAGTGCTGTATGCCAGAGGATTCAGGAAAAGACAGAGAGGGATCCCTTCTATCTCTGCTGTCTACAGCTATACTGCAAGACTGGTGGGAGTGCTGTCGGCCCAATATTCACACTGTCTGCAGGAACTATGCATTAAAGAGACAGGCCAAATTCCTTTACCATCACAATTAGGTCTTCTTTATATAGTACCCTGTAGAGCACTATACTACACCTTCTACTTAAGATATCATCTTTTTTCCCTGAACTACTCATGTACCTGTTTTGATTCTACCCACTCCAAGTTTCTTTCCCCCTCCAAACCACTTTAGCTCTGAGACAAAGACTACACCATCTGTCTAGCCCACTGTAACTGGATGCAAACTCATAATCTGTCTTAAAAAGTGCCAACACCCCAACGGTAGCCGGCAGAAGAACTTAAGGACTGACACTGTTTATCTAACTATCCACCACCTTCTGTAAACTGCTCTTATCTAGTCAGGTCTTGATGGTGTTTTTTTCAGGTAGCATTAGGCCTATCATCACTACCTTTAGTGCAACTGGTCAGTATAGCTCCAGGGGCTTATACATCTAGCTTTTAATGCTGCTCACTGCTGCATGTTGACTGCCTTGTTACTGTTTAATCTGTCCTGGGTGGCTGGAGGTATTTTAGGTTCTGTGTTATTTTCTATTGAAAATGTATAGCAAATGCTTTACTGTAATTCAATTCCTTTGATAATGTCTTTGTTACACTGTGTATCTACCAGTAGGAATGAATATACTAAATTTGCCTTGACCGTTTGAAGTTGTGCCTGTTCCTTTAATATAGTATCAGTAGTATGTATTTCGTGTTGATAACTGTGATTGCAGTAATCATGCTTGTGTACTCGGCCTGGTGTGTCAGAAGAGCTAAAGTCTCTTGGTAAGATTGAGTCCCCATAATAAACAGCGCCTCCTTGGGGGGTAGCGCTACGTACCATACCTTTGGAAATCCTATAAGCTGGAAATCACTGTTATCTTCTAGAATCACCAATACTCCAGTGATCTCCAGTAGCTTCTGGGTCCAGTGCAGTGTGGCTGTTCTGCTGTATTGCGCACACAGGAGTTTGTTGGCTCAGCATAGGTGCATTTCAGAGAATGCTTTGCATTTTCACCATCATTTGATGTCACCACCCCACCTCTCCAACTCCAATCAGAGAAGGCTTTGTATTGATTGCAAAGCGATCTCTGAATGACACCTGTGCCGAGCGGGCGACCAACTGTGTTCACAGTGAGGCAGGGCAGCCGCTCAACATGAAACCTGGAAAGCTGTGGAGATCACTGGCGTAATGGTGTCTATTGGAATGATTTCCAGCTTCTAGAATGATCCCCACATCGTTACGTTGGTCTAAGTAGAACTAATGTAACTATATAAAAATATTTATACCTGGAATTCTTCTTTAAAGCCCAACTCTGGGCAAAAACATGTTTTCCCATGCAGTGGGGCTGTGCCCGCACTGCTTGGGTCAACTGCTCGTTTTTGTTTAGGGGATTGAAGAACTGAGATACATTTACCTAATGCTCTGATTCTCCCTGCACAAGGCCAGTCCCTGTGGCTCCTGCTCCCTGCAGTCCAGCAGTCGACTTTTATTGCCTTCATCACTCCCATAGACCTGCTCTGAACATGTGGGAATCAAGAACAGTCCACCACTGGATCGTGGGCTAGCACCATTTTCCGGTGAAGTGGAGGACCGGGCAAGTATACAGCTTTATCCTCTCCCTGGTCAAAAGAAGCATTGTACCCCTGCAGTGTGGGGAAAGCCCACTGCATAGGAAAACTTTTTTTTGGCTGGAGTTGGATTTTAAGGCTTCAATACAGCAAAACATGGGTTCCTTTTTATTGTGAAATGATTTCTTTAAATCTTACGAAATGTGGCTTCAAGGAATTTTAATAAACTCAGATGGAGGTAAATTCAGCAAATATATCATTAGCCTAGTGATTGATTTTATTTTTTCCCAGAAATTATACTGTTCTACTGCTGAATCATAGAAGAACAGCTGCAATTCAGACTTGTGTCTCAAATGTAAACTATACATGATGAATTAAACCCTAAAACCAGTTTGAGTCTATATCTGCTTTTTTAGAATCATGTTTGGCTGATTTATAGGTAAACCTTTTTTAGGACACCATCCTATATACCTATTGATAAAACAGGCCATTGCACTAAAATCACTGTTGTGAAACTTTACCGATAATTTATGCCGGTAATAAACTAGCAGCTTTGAATTGCAATGGCCAGAGACTTTATGTGCACAGCTGCTTCCCAGCTGATCAATCTTAAATATCACAACACGTGCCAATGTGCAGTGTATTTTCTTTGAGAAACCAGAATAAGAAAATACACCACTATGCTACCTGGGAGATCTGCTGATACATAAGACACTTGGCTTTGATATTGGCGTATTCACTATGGTAATTATAGGGATTTATTTACACCATTGGCTATGACAGTGATAGGGGTTTACATAGTAATGAAATAAGTAAATGCATTTTTTAACATTTGTTAACATTTTAAATAAACACAAAGAGCCTCACTTCTTTGTGCCATGGATTACACATTCTACAAACATTCCTTTGAGAGTGTTGTCCTCACTGACATGATTGTATCATGCACTTTTTATAGATCTGTCATATGCACATTAATGCTGTAAATATCCTGCTCTATCCAGCTGTGTTCTAATGGATTCAGATTTGGCAACAAGCCTAGCATCTGCATGCTTCAGTAGGAATCAAGATTCATTAGACCAGGCTACGGCTTCCCAGTCTTCATATGTTCATTGCTTTTAAGAGTGTGCCCACTGCAGCCTTAGCTTTCTGTTCTTGGTTGACAGGAGTGGAACCCAATGTGGTCTTCTGCTGTTGCAACTAGGGTTGCACAGATACTGTATTTTACTGGCGAGTACAAGTACAAGCTCCAATACTTTTGGTCAAGTATTTGCTGATACCAAGTACCGATACATTTGCGGTGCGATTTGAGCCCATACAAAATGACTGGGCTCAATTCACAGTGCAAAAAAAAAGCATGCGGTTTTAAGCACTGGACAACACTAGCTTAGGTGCAAATTGGAACTGACTTTATTGTAAATTCACACAGACTATATACCACACAAAATCAGGTAAGAGCTTCATCACATTATCCTAAACAATGCAAACTGTAAACAGTAATATCAGTACATCTAATGAACAGCTAACATAAACATAAACAGTAATCTAATCAAACAGTAATCTAAATTAACATACACAAATAACATCCCACAATAGTTTGGTAGCAAGGTAAAGTGGACAAAATGCTAGTCACATATCCAAGAGATGATAAATGATATGGTGCAGCGCTCAAATAATGATTGCAAATCTTGGATTGTCAGTTCTGGGTAAATAGAACTCCTAAACCATGTTTTACAAAGTAATCCAATATCGGCAACCGCTATTACTGTCCCTTACCGACTAGAGATGACCCCCATCACATAGGTCAAAAAGGTCTTCTCAACTCCCAAACAGGCAACTGGGTACAAGCAATCTTCCAAATGGTCAGACGTTACTGGAACTCCGGGAATTGATCATAAAAAAGAGGGAGAAAGCTTTTCATGGTGTAGTATCTTAGAGGTTCATAGGGGGAACATTCGGAAAGGATAGAACCTATCCCCACCAAAGGAAGGATAGGGACCACCACCTGGCACCCCACTCAGTGACTCCCACTGAACAGAAGAGAACCAAAGGGTGGATAGCTCCCAGAACCGCCACTTATGAAAGTGGAACCCCTACAAAAGGATAGAGAGGAGAGACCACCACCGACACCCGAAATCACTGGTCCTTACCAGAAGCAGTTGACCCCCATTACAAAGGTCCGAGTCAGCTTAGCAGTAATAAATGGTGCACATCTCCCGAAATTCTTCAGATCAAACTTCTATCATTAGTACCTCTCAGACCCAGCATGAACTCTCCGAAAGCAATAGTCACCCAGTTGTCACATATAGGATGAAGCAAAAGACAACCTCATGGTGCAGTACAAACTCACAATTTAATAGGTGAAGATTAAAATACACTCACATGTAATATGGTGTCATGCACCTTTAAAAATTGGTCATATGAGGCTACCAGCGCTCACTACGACCGTTTATAGCACGAGACCTGCTCTGAGTCTGGGAGGGGGGTTAAATCAGTCAATGCTGGTTTTGGCATAGAGGCCCAAAATCTGTGTCTGGGTCCTCCAGTTCTCAGAGTCTGTTTATTTCGGTGAACCAAATCCGAAGAAAAAACACTCCAAAGGTCCCCCAGGCATACACCTCCCAAAGAATAGAGCCCCCCCAAAAGCCAGAGCCCGTAGTCATTAGGCAAAAGGCTACCCTGCAGTCCTCTCCAAAAGCCCGTCCTGGTTGGGTCTATCACAGTAGATATCTCCTCTTAGACGGGTTTCACCAGAACAGATTTCAGCAGTGGAATACTTTTGCATGCTACATTTTCCAAAGTTTGGATTTTCAATTGTTTTCCAATAGAGAGGGCAAATCTTCCTAGTGGCGATACAGAGAGCAATAAAAGCCTGATAGAGGTTCTCTACATTCTATTCAAAGCAAGTAAAAAAAAATGTAGGACTTAAATAGAAAAAGTGATTGTAAAAATGTTGCTTACTGTGACAGAACCGTCCAACACCCTGCTTAGGTGCTTCCATCAAGATATAGCTTCATCCAGTCTGGACATAGGAACTAGAGTTGATCGAACCTCTGGAAGTTCGGGTTCTGCTGGTTCGGCCGAACTTCGGGACAAAGTCCGGGTTCGGGTCCGGACTGGACCCAAACTTTGACACGGACCCCGAACCCCATTGAAATCAATGGGGACCCAAACTTTTAGGCACAAAAATGGCTGTAACAAAGTCCTGGAAAGTCCTAGAGGTCTGCAAAAGGAAGGAAAATTGGGGTAAGGGTCAGACAAGTGCCCTACAAAGAAATGGGGATAGGGAAATAAGTTAAAATCACATAAAAAAAAAATGGAGGTGGATGTGGGGTTGGAGGTTCTCTACATTCTATTCAAAGCAAGTAAAAAAAATGTAGGACTTAAATAGAAAAAGTGATTGTAAAAATGTTGCTTACTGTGACAGAACCGTCCAACACCCTGCTTAGGTGCTTCCATCAAGATATAGCTTCATCCAGTCTGGACATAGGAACTAGAGTTGATCGAACCTATGGAAGTTTGGGTTCCCGGCTTGGTCGTCTTGGGTTTGAAGGTATCCAAGCTAGTTGAGATCAAGGATACAGGTCTGACCTACTTCGATATAGAACTACCTTCGTGGATTCGTCCCACAACCTGCCAAGACAGTGTCATTCGTTGTAAAAATGTTAGTGAAAAAGATAAATTCAGGATGTAAAAAAA
>BLSH010271277.1:265146-294819 GCA_018402905.1 Glandirana rugosa | reverse complement strand
ACCAACGAATGACAAAAAACTATACACGAAAAAAGTCGTGGTTTCTTAGGATGAATGTCAGTCCAGGTATTTATAACCCTGTAGCTGTGTTAAGATTAGAAAAACCGAGATATGTGGTGGTGTTACGAAAACTTTACTTTGCTTGTTCTACACGAAATTGACGTCTGAAAGTCGAAATAAAACTCCCGTAAATGTAGGTTTAGTCCACTTGCCAGGAACTGAAGACAGTTGCAGTAGAGGCCTGGCAGAGCATCACCAGGGATGAAACCCAGCGCCTGGTGATGTCTATGCATTCCAGACTTCAGGCTGTAATTGACTGCAAAAGATTTGCAACCAAGTATTAAAAAGTGAAAGTTTCATTTATGATTGTTAATCTGTCCCATTACTTTTGGTCCCTTAAAAAGTGGGAGGCACAAACTGTTGTAATTCCTACACCGTTCACCTGATTTGGATGTAAATGCCCTCAAAATAAAGCTGAAAGTCTGCAGTTAAAGCACATCTTGTTCGTTTCATTTCAAAAGCATTGTGGTGGTGTATAGAGCCAAAAAGATTAGAATTGTGTCGATGTCCCAATATTTATGGACCTGACTGTAAGTAGGATTCTTTGGTGCTGAAAAAAGCACATATCAAAAAACAGTAAGCAACCATTTGTAAATGCTATGTGAATGCAAACAAAAAAAATATGAAGTAGGCATTCTCCCAATTTGGATGTTAAAGTAGAAATACACTACATTGTCAAAAGTATTTGGACACCTGCCTTTACACACATATGAACTTTAATGGCATCCCAGTCTTAGTCTGTAGGGTTCAATATTTAGTTGGCCCACCCTATGCAGCTATAACAGCTTCAACTCTTCTGGGAAGGCTGTCCACAAGGTTTAGGAGTGTCTATGGGAATGTTTAACCATTCTACCAGAAGCACATTCTGTGAGGTCAGGCACTGCTGTTGGACAAGAAGGTCTGGCTCACAGTCTCCTCTCTAATTCATCCCAAAGGTGTTTTATCGGGTTGAGGTCAGGACTCTATGCAGGCAGTCAAGTTCCTCCACCCCAAAATCGCTCATCCGTGTCTTCATGGAGCTTGCTTATCATATTGGAACAGGAAAGGGCCATCCCCAAACTGTTCCCACAAAGTTGGGAGCATGAAATTGTCCAAAATGTCTTGGTATGCTGACTAGGGTTGCCACATCATCCCTTTAAAACCGAACACGTATTAATTACACAGGTTCTGTGGCTGATTAAGGTGATAATTAAATTCACCTGGTGCCTTATCTGCATTAAATTAGCCTTAGAACCTGTGTAATTCATATGTGTTCGGGTTTAAAGGGATGAGTTGGCAACCCTAATGCTGACGCCTTAAGAGTTCCCTTCCCTGGAACTAAGGAGCCAAACCCAGCCCCTGAAAAACAACCCCAAACCATAATCCCCCCTCCACCAAATGATTTGGGACCATGCACAAAGCAAGATCCATAAAGACATGGATGAGCAAGTTTGGGGTGGGCCTGCACAGAGCCCTGACCTCAACCTGAAAACCTTTGGGAAAAATTATAGCAGAGACTGCGAACCAGGCCTTCTGAAAAAATGGTCAAACATTCCCATAGACACACTCCTAAACCTTGTGGACAACCTTCCCAGAAGAGTTGAATATTAAACCCTACGGACTAAGACTGGGCTGCCATTAAAGTTCATGTGCGTGTAAAGTCAATTGTCCCAATACTTTTGACATTATAGTGTATGCCTTAAGCAAATTTACTGATGTATGAAAACTAAAGTAAGCTAATGTATGTGGGTATGCTACCCATCCCATCCAATCAGACTTTAGATTTTTGCTTCCAGTGTAGGCTTGGGAATGTAAAATTAAACCAGATTGATCCTCCATGCTCGTTTCCTGAAATTGTGTTACATTAACATATATCTATCTAGCACCAAGCCAGAAATAATAGATCTGGTAAGTCAAAGATATTGATTGCTTTTTTTTTAATCATCTACAATATTCGCCTGAAGATACTTAACATTCTCTTGCTCTAAATTAAGTCTTTTGATGTCTGTTTGATGAAGCATTTAAGAGCTGTAATGCTTCCTCTTTAGAACAGCGCATCTTGGCTGCTGAATCTTCCTCGGAATCTGGAAATGGATTTTAAACAGATTCATAATAACGAATAAAATGGATCGCGCTGTGCAGTCCATCTGACAACTGATTGATATTACCTGTTATAATATATTGGACTCAATCTAGAAAGCTCTTTACAAAGGATATTAACTCTGCTTTAATAACTCCCCGAAGGCTCATGCTATTGACAAAATAAACATATGACTCTTTGTGTACTAACTATCCAATTATGCCCGTACTTTATTATAGTTCGAAGATCCAAAGATCTCAAGTGTTGCCCTCTGGGAGATTTATAGAGGTTTATCATGAATTACCTCTGAATGATTGTCGATTTCTTGATTTTTTTTGGCTGGGCTATAGTGTTTCATTGAATGATTATGCATTGTGTTACTTCACATAACTTAATACAAGCAACACTGGCTGAAAGAGATATAATTCCCATAAACAGCAGCAGAATGTATTATTCATGGCAGATTCTTTTTTGATCAGCTAAGCATGATTTCCATCTAAACTGACCACGCAACATAAGCCCAGGGCAGTGTCAAAAAGCAAACTTTCAACTAGAGTCCGAAGACTTGGGTTTGTAGTGCCAGAATTTAGTATTGTCTCTGCCAGTTATTATTAAACTCCTAGTGCTGACACAATATTGGTAGTCCTAGCATAACGTCCAGTAGATCTTTCTACTGCTAACTGCAATGGCTAAGAATGGGAAAGCCTGACATGAGTCTATAAACTGCAAACATTGAAAGCAAAAGACTTGCACACGTAGGTTGTGTTGCTTTACTTCTCCGTATTATCATGATATATATTTGGAATTTCACAAGAGAGTTGTTTGACAATGCGGAAGACTGGGCTGTGGGTTGAGGGGATGGGGAAGGGGAGAGGCAAGTAGGCCAGTACAAATAAGCAGGGCCGCCATCAGGGGGGTACAGGCAGTACTGTTGTAGGGGGCCCCAGTGTCTCAAGGGGCCCTTAAATCAAAGACTTTAGCAGTCTTTAACATTGGAGTCTATGGGAGGGGGACACCCGGTTTGGGGACACCTTTCTCCAGAACCATAGCGGATAAAAATACCAAACCAGGGTCACATAGAGAGGGCCCCCTGGGCAACAACTGGTCCATATTTAGGACCTCCAGCACCTATGGTTTGGCCTTATCGGCTCCTCAAATTGACCAGTCATTGACCGGCAATTGTCGAGTGAATTTCAGACTTAACATTGGAGTCAATGGGAGGGGGGCACCTGGTTTGGGGACACCTTTCTCATGAACCATAGGCAATAAAAATACCAAACTTGGGTCACATGGAGAGAGTGGGACCTCAAGCACCTATGGTTCAGCGCAAGGTCTTATTGCAAGCATCGGTGAGGCTGTGCTGCCTGTGCACTGTTTGTTTAACCCCATGGATCCCACACTAGCATGCATTGCACGCTTCATTGAATGGGTCATGCTTGGCAGGCTACACCTGGTAAGTGTGACAGGGTGTATAATTCCTACTGCTGCTGCGACATGTGTGCACCCCTGGCCAGGGGGCAGATGTGGTGGAATAGCCAGTGGGCAGGCCCTGGGGAATGTCCGTGGTGCAGGGGGGCCCAGGTCTAAAGCTGTGTAAGGGGCCCCAACATTTCTGATGGCTGCCCTGCAAATAAGTGTAGCACCTCTCTTGGCCAGGGGAAGAGGAACATGCCTCTGTCAGGGATCTTGTGCAGCAGGTGCTTATTCTTATGCGGATGTGCAGAGCCACGGACATAGAAGCCCGAGACGAGCAAGGACTAGAATGCACCCACAAATGCTCATACATGTGGGCGCGCACACATCCACTGATTCTGCCACCCAGCAACCTATTTAAACCGAGAGTCTGCATGGCTTCTGTGCTGGATTGTCTTCATCTCTGGTTCCTGTGTTCCTGATTCTAATCCATGTATGCTCTAACCTAACCCGGCTACGTCTGACACTTCTCTTGGGTCACCCCTGCCTGCTGCTCGCTTATGTTACTGACCTTGGCTTGGATTTATGACTATGTCTCCACTTCCTGATTTGGTACCCTGTCGCTAGCACGTTACCGACTTCTGCCTGTTCCTAATTCTGCACCTGTCTTCCTGGCTCCCGCTGAACAAGGCTTGTGACCAGACTCCACACCCCCACTGGAAGAACTCCTGTGTCTCCAAGGTACAGCTCACTACTACAGCTTTCTGGCACCTGCACCCTTCGACTGCCCTAGCAGTCCCTGTCTCCAGGGATGCTTGGATGGGAATTGTGCAAGAGGCCACCCCCATTCTGGGCTCCACCGTCAAGTACGTGTCAGTCTCCAACGCTGCAAGAGGCCTAGCATTACCCCAGGGTGGATCCACAGCAGCAGTGGAAATAGTCATGACAATGATGGGTGAGAGTCACTTTGGTCTTTTTCAAGTTTTATTGTTCCAACTTACAGGGAAAGAGGGTTAAAGTATAGTTCTCTTCCAGCAGGGATCCAGACTCCACCAAACGTCTCCTCTTTCCAAAGGAGTGTCAGGATCCTCTGAAAGTGGACGCCAATTCCTCTCCAGCATGGGTTCAATCCCCTGTCTCTCTACCTCAGGCGCTGTACCCTTCTCGACCAGGCAGGGCAGCTTGAGATTTCTGAATTATGCCCCAGCATACAGCTGTTATGGCAGTCTATTTGATAGCATGTAGCTTTTAGAGCAGTCCATCTCAGTGGTCCCCAACAGACCAGTTTTTTGGCAGCAAATTTTCTCAGGGACCGGGGGGGGGGGGGGTGAGGGGTGTGTGGGTCGCATGGTAGGGGGAATATTCACTGAGTCTGTCTTCAGTCCCCCTTCAAATCACAACCCCCCCTATACAACACAGTCCCACAGTGCCCTTGATTCCCCTCCACATCATAGCCCCTCTTTACATTGGAGTGCTCCTTTAAATCACAGTGTGTGGACCGCGGCCACCGCTCACCTCCTCCTGTGCTGCCCGGCCATCAAAAGGCCACGGACCAGTATCAGTCCACAAGGTCTATCTGATAAGAGGTAGCTATTATGGCAGTCTCTCTGATAATAAGCAGCCAGTATGGCAGTCTACAGTATATGGTAACATGGCAACTGTCTCTAGTAAATTGCAGCACTCTCTCGTAACATGGCTGGTCTATCTGGTATCATAGGAACACTGGGTACTTTTTTGTAACATGTCAGCTCGTTGTCCATTCTTTGCCAATTGCTGGTGCAATTCTTCACACCTACATTTACACTCATGTGTCATCAGGGTCCTACTCCTTTGAAACTTAACTCTCCACCACCCTTCAAAGCAGACAGTGAAAATTGTAGTGTTCTTTAACATTGTTGGTCAGTAAAGAAAAACCTTTTTCTGTTGGTGATTAGTGTAGTGTACCTTTAGGTGTTCAGTGGCCTTACATTGGTGGTCAGTGTGTGTAGTGCCCCCTTACATTGGTGGTTAGTGGAAAGGTGTTCCTCTATATAATTGGTCAGTGGAGAAAGGCTTTTTTAGTGGTTAATATAGTACCCTTTTTGCACTGACCATCAATGCAAAAGGACCCTTTACATTAGTGACTAGTGAAAAAGTTCTTCCTTACATTAGTGATCAATAGAAAAGTACACCATTACATTGATGGTCAGTGTAATGCAGGGACATGAGGTGAGGCCAGTGGCTGGTGAGGCACTGGATAGTATCAGAGCCAAATACACACAGGTTACATACGCCGCAAACATAGGAGCAAGAGCAATAATTCAAGAAATAGACCTCCTCTGTAATTCTAAACATGTAACCTTTAAAAAATGTTAAAGCGTTGCCTATGGAGATTTTTAATTACTGAAGTTTGGCGCCATTCCACAAGTGTGGTGTAACATCATTTTTTATACTATACAAAAAAATTGGGCTAACTTTAGTGTTTTTTTTTTAATTTATAAAATAGTATTACTGTGTAACATAAGAAGTTGCAACGACCGTCATTTTATTCCCTAGGGTGCCTGCTAAAAAATATATGATTTTTAAATGTAGTAGAGGAGTGTCAGAATTTGCTTGAGTGGCAAGGGCTTAATTATCATAAGTAAGTAATATACAAATAATTATTATATATTGTTTTTAAGGTCATTTACTATATTTTCAAAAACTGTACTCAAGCAGGTGGCTTAACCACTTCCTTACTGGGCCCTTAAAACCCCCTCCTGCCCGGACCAATTTTCAGTTTTCAGTGCTGTCACTCTTTGAATGACAATTGCGCGGCCGTGCGGCGTTGTGCCCACACAAAATTTACGTCCTTTTTTTCCCACAAATAGAGCTTTCTTTTGGTGATATTTGATCCTTGATCACCTCTGCGGTTTTTATTTTTTGCGCTATAAACAAAAAAAAGAGAGCAACAATTTTGAAAAAATAACAAGTTTTTTTTACTTTTTGCTATAATAAATATCCAAAAAAAAAAAAACTGTATTCATCAGTTTAGGCCGATATATATTCTTCTACATATTTTTGGTAAAAAAATCGCAATAAGCGTATTTTGATTGGCGTTTTTATTATTTATTTATTTTTACTGGTAATGGCAGCGATCTGCGATTTTTATCGTGACTGCGATTTTGCGGCTGACATGTCTGACATTTTTGGGACCAATGACATTTATACAGCGGCATTTCAGATCCGCGCTGTAGCCGTCAATCGGCTATAGCGCAGATCTGAAGTTGTTAACCTGCTGACGTTTATAACGTCAAACTAGTAATTTCACAGTAAATAGATAAATAATACATGATTATGTTGTAACAGTATATTTTCAGCAGCAGAAGATGCTCCCTCTTAACTGTGTGATAAACACATGGGATTATGGGTAAATCTTATACACATAAACCCATGTTTTTTCCTTGTAGTTAAGAGGGCTGGGCTGGAAGGGAGTATTTTGTCTTTTAGACACATGCCCCCTTCTATGACACTGCAGTGAGAGGACAGCCTCCACTGCAGCATTTATATTGGACAGCTTGGAACAATGGTACTTTACCATTGGTCCAAGGCTCCAAGTTGTCCATTGAGCTCAGTGCCTCTGACAAGAAGTCAGAGGTATTGTGAGCTCATCCTCCGGCAGGCTTGTATTTAAAATGGCCGATCTGTATGCAGCTTTTGATAGGCTGCGCAAGGAGCCCCATATCTCCGGAACCATAGGTGGGGTAAGACTTTGGCTACCTGACCCCTGGTCGCCGAGCTATGACCCTCGAAACTCAATCATTTTTTTTTTATGTTCATTGCTCTGCCTTGCCTACCTCCCCTCACTGCACTTCCCTGGTGTAATGCACCCTTACAGTGGTGGTCAGTGCCCTCTTACATTGTTGATTTGTGGTAGAAGGTCCCTGTTTTATTTATGGGCAGTGGGAAGAATGCCTTTTACTTTAGAGGCTAATGGACTTTGCAGGCACCTGTGACAATAACCACTTTCAGTCTGGGCCAATTCTGGCATTCCTTTCCTACATGTAAAAAACATTTTTGCTAGAAAATTAAAAAAAAAAAACCCAAACATTATATATATTTTTTAAGCATAGGCCCTAGGAAACAAAATTGTGGGTGTTACATATGTTTATGTCCCAATATTTGCACAACAACAACATTTTTTAGAATGCAAATTTTTTGGAAAAAATTGTTTTGCACCAAAACACAATATAATACCCAATTGTTTGGTAAAATATAAAATATGATGTTACGTCAAGTAGATAGATACCAAACATGTCATACTTTAAAATTGCGTCAACCTGTGGAATGGAGCTAAACTACGGTACCTAAAAATTTCCATAGGCGACACTTTAAAAGCCTTTACAGGTTACCAGTTTAGGATTACAGGTCTAGTGCTAAAATTATTTCATTCACTTTGATGTTTGCGTTGATACCACACCTGCATGGTGCGATCACCGTTTACATATGTGAGCAGGACCTTGTGTGCATCCGCCTTTGTGTATGAGCAAAGGGGAGAGGGGGCTCTTTAAATTTTTATTATTTTATTATTTATTTGTTTTTAATTTTTTACACTGAATCTATTTTTTTTTTAATCTGAAGGGATGAACAACATTCTTTGTGATATCATGGGGCATGCATGACAGGTCCTCTTTATGGAAAGATCTGGCTTCTATTGGACCCCATATCTCTTCTATACCCTCCAAAGCATCTGATCAAACCAAAATCGGTTTGGTCAGATGCTTGTTCTAGCCGGTAATGGCTTGTTTACACGAGACTAAAACGGGAAGGGACATAATCCTCATCGCTTCCGGCTTCTGACATCACACAGCGGGAGGAACAACATCATTTCCTCTCCGTGTGTCCCAGGAACTGGATTCTGCCAATCACATTTTTAGCGGGCTACTCGATCACACACAAAGACTGCGCCAGCAGGAGGGGGGTGGGGCCTCCTGTAAAAGTAAGCCAGTGGCTTTATAGCCACTAGTATTACTTTTACATTAAAGAGAATCGCTGGCACAAAAAAAAGATATTTCAATCATTGCTGCAGCTGTAGCGATGACCAAAATATCACCCTTCCCCCCAGTGACGTGCCGGTACACCGCTGAATGGGAAAGCGTTAATGAGAACAGATGGTCCTTACACTGGGTAGGGAAAATGTTGCCAACTTTCACACGCATGTGACAAACCATGAGATTTAAATCTTGTAGAGCCAGGTAGAAAGCTGACACATACAGTATCTCACAAAAGTAAGTACACCCCTCACATTTTTGTAAATATTTTATTCTATATTTTCATGTGACAACACTGAAGAAATGACACTTTGCTACAATGTAAAGTAGTGAGTGTACAGCTTGTATAACCGTGTACATTTTCTGGGATCCTGGGCACCAACCAATCACAACGCGTACTCCAGCGATGTGATTGGCAGGAGCTGCGCTGACGTCACTCCCGTGCATGCGCACGGGAGCCGTCATTTATGGCACACTTAGTGAAGAAACTGCCCAGTTGGCACATGCAGATACAGGGAATATCTCCTAAATGGTGCAAGTTTAGGAGATATTCCCAGGGCCTACAGGTAAGCCTGAATATAGGCTTACCTGTAGTTTAAAGTGGTTGTCATGACTTGACAACCACATTAATGTCTGTTGTAAATAATTTAGCAGAGCAGTTAAAGGAGTCTGGTTCTACTTGACCTGAAGCTGCCCTCTTTATACAACCCAGCTCTCAAAATCTCTTTGTGTTCCATAAATCCTGATATGATAAAATTACAGTCATAACAAGTGTCTACTTGAATGGATAAATAAGTCACAATTAATTTTGATAAAAGACATACCTAGGCTACAATGTACGCCATGTATGCCATGTTTGATCTTTTTCTAATGATAATTTCATTCTATTTGAATATACACTGGTTGTTGGACAGTAAATCTGGTCATTAGGAAATATTGGTATAATTAGAAGATTGACACTGAATGAGTATCTCCTGAAGTAAACAATTCCTTGAGCCTTCCTACATCACACCCCTCAGCCCTCTTGATTATGCCGGGTTGGCTCAGTGACACCCTCCACAGGTGTCAAACTGACGGCCCTCCAGCTGTTGTGAAACTACAAGTCCCATGAGGCATTGTAAGGCTGACAGTTCCAAGCATGACTCCCTCAGGCAGAGGCATGATGGAACTTGTAGTTCCTCAACAGCTGGAGGGCCACAAGTTTGACACGAAAACATGCTGCATCTGCCACTCAGTTCTTTTAATTTTTCATCAAAACTATGCACAGATGCTGAGAATCATGTCTGAGGCCAGTGACTCTGTCGGAATTACACTCACTCTGCAGTGAACTGGACTCTGCTGGAACCAAAGATCAAGAGAACTTTGTTAGGTAGTTTTTCACTTTGTGGCTTTGTTTAAGAGGAAGTAAACCCTGATGGATATACTTCCTCCTATTCACCTGCAATGTAAAAGCATAATAGGCTAGTATGCATCGCATACTAGCCTATTATGTGCCACTCACCTGCCATCGACGCCCGCGCTATCCCCACAGTAGTAAGCATCCATCTTCGCCCCTTTTCCTTCAGGGGGCCGCAAACTCTGGTGCTGTGACTGCCCGGAGTCGCGTGACGTCACTCCCGCGCATGCGTGTGGGGTCGCCAATCGCGGCATACTGTCAGTATAGAAACAGAATGGAGACCATATCTTTACTGTGCATGTACCGAATGACGTCGGCACATACCAGTATAGCGTTTATCTCCTAAACCATACAGGTTTAGGAGATATACAAGGAATCTACAGGTAAGCCTGATTACAGATACAGTATATGACCTTACAACTGCATAGTGTCAGGGTATGCTTGTATCCAACTCAGTGTTGCCAACCTCCAGCAGCGTTTTTTACTGGCAAAACATAGAAAATTTACTGGCGGAGCACATTTTTTACTGGCACCTTGAAAAATAATAGAACTCCTATTAAAAACGAAGACAATTGATATTTAAACACAACTTGGAAACACTGACAATACCCATATCAAGTAATTTGCCTGATTTACACTTAAAAAGTCAGCACAGTATGACAAATTATTAGACCCTGATATTTATAGACAGTTGTAAAAATCACTGGTTTTTACAAACTGTCAGTAAATTTACTGGCGGTTGGCAACCCTGATCCAACTCCTGTGTAGTACTCACATGGATCTTTCTAGTTCCTGGTAAAATGTAGATGTGATTGGTCCGCTTCTTGCCCTGTTGTCACTCCTGGTTAAATCTCCATTCAGCCATATATACATGCAGAGAGAAACCACCATACATAGTACCTTATTGTTTTAAAACCATCAATTTATTTAAATAAAATTTTAGGCATAACACTCAAATAGCGCACCACATTGTACATACATGCGCATATAATCCAGCTTCTAATACTGTAGCAATACTCCGGATTAGTATTTGCTGCGGTACTTCGATTCCTGGGTCATGACGTCATCCAGCCCCTCCCCTATGCGTTACACCACTGGATCGCATGACTTCATCAGGGGGACATGCTTGGACGCCACAATGCTCCCTCTATTTATATGCCTCCTGTACGCCATTTTCTTGTAGTCCCCATAGACTTATAATATGCTTAATCCGCACCATCTTCTCATAGGTGACTTTACATGTTCAGCTGTTACCCGGCGCCATTTTCTTTTAGTCCTACGCCATATTCCTGTGGGCTTTCCTAACCATATAATGGGTGCACACAAGATGAACCCTGGGCTGCGTGTATATGCAGTAGCCCTATATCCCAATATCTAGTCTTAGAAATAGTGCTTTGTGTCAGGGAGAAATATTGCCCCAAGGCATAGGTGTGTGCACAGGGTGTGCCAGTTGTGCCTGGGCACACCCTAATCACCCTGGCACAGATTCCCCTTGTTTAGACCCCTGATATTTCACCAAAGGCCCCTAATGGGGCTCCTGAAAAAAGTGTAAAAATAAATAATAAAAAAATAAAATTGTAAAAAATTAATAAAAAAAAAACTACTGACAACTGCCCTATTGACACCAATCTTTGCCCCACAAACACTGTCCACTGTTCTACTGACACTGTCAGTATATATACACATGCATAGGTGTTTGAGCTTTGTGATGCGCACCCTAATGCAGTAGGCTAGGCGCAAATATGCCCCAAGGGCTATAAAAGGGCAAGCAAAGGACCACAGTTTGGAGACCACTGCTACAGAGGAATCCTTGAAGGGCAATGCCTATGCACACCCTTGTATCTAATGCTAATCACACATAGTGGTAAACCAATGTGTAAAAATAAATCTGAAAGGATCATTGGCCACAGCAAAGAAAAAATTGCTTCACTTTTCCACCGGCACCAATTGTCTTATTCAGTGAAAATGATTGTTTTATTTCCAACATCATTATCAAAATGAGCGCAATTGTTTTTCGCAAAACATACATTCCTTTCATCGGAATAATCATTACATGGAACGATCCTCTCTTTAAGTGTATGGCCAACATTACACAAAGATATCCACAGTTTGGTCAAATAAAATTCCACTGACTGGATAGAAAAATATCTGCGCAGTAATTGGTTGGGTAAATAAATTACATTTACTGGTGACTTATTGTACATGAAAACTTCTATCTCCCTCATATTGTAAAAGTTGAAACTCTGTTTTCTACCTTCATTCAAATCCTGCAGCTGCGCCATCGCGGATATTTATTGGAGTGTGGTAAACATACACTTTTGTTGTGCAAGAAGTCTCTAAGAATACGATTATCGATCCAGAACAGAAAAGATCAGCCAAGAACAAAAAGAAATCCTCCCAGGGCACAGATGATGCGGCCAAGAGAGCTGAAAGATAAAAGCTAACCTGTCATCTGCACATAAAGCTGCATTTGTGCCTCCAAGACATCAGAATAAAATATGAATTGATATAACTAGTTTGAAAGCAAACAGAAGTTACTTTTTCTATGTTCTTAATAAGTTGTGGTGTAATGTCTATAATTATATAAGTCTGGTCATGCTAAGTGCCATTTCCCATATGTAAAACCATATATAATTCGATAAGATTAGATTTGACAGCGCACACAAATTTTTATAAAAATACAAATGAATTAATCATAGACTACAAATTCAATAAAACCATAATTTAAAATCAACAGCTGAGCACCCACAAAGGTATATTTACAGAGACCATTCTAATATCCATGGGTGATAATAACCACATGTAAATTTCAAAAAAATTCATCAGGGGGAGATGATAGCCAATAGCATATACATATTCACTATATTGTCTAAAGTATTGGGACACCTGCCTTGACACACACATGAACTTTAATGGCATCCCAGTCTTAGTCTGTAGGGTTCAATATTGAGTTGGCCCACCCTTTGCAGCTATAACAGCTTCAACTCTTCTGGTAAGGCTGTCCACAAGGTTTAGGAGTGTCTATTGGAATGTGTGACCATGCTTCCAGAAGCTCAATTGTGAGGTCAGGCACTGATGTTGGGTGGGAAGGCCTGGCTCGCAATCTCCGCTCTAATTCATTCCAAAGGTGCTCTATCAGGTTGAGGTCAGGACTCTGTGCAGGCCAGTCAAGTTCCTCCATCCCAAACTCTCTCATCCATGTCTTTATGGACCTTGTTTGTGCACTGGTGCTCAGTCATGTTGGAACAGGAAGGGGCCATCCCCAAACTGTTCCCACAAAGTTGGGAGCATGAAATTGTCCAAAATATCTTGCTGATGCCTTAAGAGTTCCCTTCACTGGAACTAAGGGGCCAAGCCCAACCCCTATAAAACAACCCCACACCATAACCCCCCCTCCTCCAAATGATTTTGAATGAGAACTCTGGAGGGAACATTTACTTCCATTCTGGTCCTCATCATTTTATTCCATAAAATATCTTTTAATGTCTTCAGGGCACCTCTGGAGTGTCAGGATGTGTTTTATCATCCTTGTAGCATTTGGAAAAGAATATTTCTTCTCACAATATTTCCAACTTATAGCTTTCCTCCTCAGAAATTGCTCTGTGGAAATGTTTCCAAACTTCAGATGTTGGTGTCACCATTTTACTGAGGAGAAGAAAAAACAATTTACTGCCCAGACTATAGTGAAACTGTGACAGACCCAACCAGGACAGGGGCTTTTGGAGGGGACTGCAGAGTAACCTCTTGCCTACTGACTATGGGCCCTGGCATTTGAGGGATCTGAAAGCATTCAGAAAGATGTCCTGTTATCCTGTTATATAATGCAAGATGACATTTAACAGTCAAGGAAGCCATGATGGTTTCTGCCAACTTGAAACTCAGCGAGAAGATGTATGTGAAATGAAAGCCGGTTAATGAAATTTGGAGAGCCCTGGGTCTTCTTGAATACTGGTGTTGAACTGTCTGGGTGGGCAGACCTGAGTCACCTAGGCTTGTCTTTCTGTTTACAGTTTGCATTGTTTAGGATAATGTGAACAGGCGCTTATCTGATTTTGTGTGGTATATAATCTGTGTGAATTTATAATGATGTCAGTTCCAGTTTGCACCTAAGCTAGTGTTGTCTAGTTCTTCAGTGCAATGCTCAGCTAGAATACCTGGTTCCAGAGTGGAGGAAGCTGTATCTTGGCGGAGGCACCCAAGTGTGGTGCTAGGCAGTCCATCACAGAAATATTATGCTGTGATGTTGGAGAACATTTATAGGAATTATTTACAGTTCAGGTTAAAAAAGATAAACTAATTTGTCAGACAAATTTACCCTCTTAGCTGTCAATTAAGGCCTGAGAGGACAGAAACTATCATCTACTGTATCCCAACTATCACTCAACTGTAGAAGGTTCAAGATGGAGCCCACACGAATACTAAACTGGGGCCTTAACCCCGTAGTGCACCCTAGTGGCAAAAATGCATATTTCTCTTGTTTAAGACTGCATTGAGAAGTACAGGGTTAATAGAACTGTATTCCAGGATTTGCTTATCTTCAGCTTGAATGCCATGTCCTGGATATATTATTTATCATTGTAAAATAACATAATCCACACTTGTTTTCCAAATGTTTCTGTGAAAAACAAAAAATGGCTTTGAAAAAAAGAGAAAAAAAATGTTTTTCCCAATTTTTCAGTTTTTCTCCAGGCTTTTCAATCTCTACTGTAGTGTCAACAAAGAGCAATGTCGCAAAGAAGAGTTTGACCTGCACGGAAGACCATAAATACAGTAAAGTTTATATTAGCCCCTTTCTTATAGAAAGTGTTGGAAATTGGGCTTGCCTTGTCTTTTTGTATCCCATTTAGCGCTAAGTTCTATGTAGTATATACATGTTATTCTAGTTTACTTTGCTCTATTGACTAATATAAAGTAATATTCATTGCCTTCCGTGCAGGATAGTCCTATGAGGACTTGTAGCGTCCCCTTGAGCTCCCCTGGTAAACAATCCTCTGTGACATTTCTCTTTGTTGACACATGTATATGGACAATATGTATATACTATTGACCATCATCTCCCCGAAGAAGATTTTTTAAAAGAATTGAAGAGCGCTAGGATTTATCTATTTACATGTGATTATTAATACAGATGGATTTTAGGATGGTCTCTGTGAATATACCTTTGTAGATGATCAGCTGTTGATTTCATATGATGGTTTTAATTAATTTGTATGTAATGATTAAATTTGTATTTTTATATTATTTTGTGTGAAGTGCCTAAAAAGTTCCTAATCTTATCTAATTATATATAGTTTAATGTCTACTCAGTGGTTAGCACGTTTGCTTACAACATTAGGGTCTTGGGTTCAACTGCCAACAGGGCCACCGTCAGCATAGGTTTGTATGAGTCTATGATAGTTTTTTTTTTTTTTTCCTGGTACTCCTACCACAAACCAGAAATATTTCTTGGTAGCGTGCTTGGATATGCCCAAGATAACATAGGTTGTGCCTCTGGGTGGCACAAGGGCTACTAGGTGTCTTGGGTTC
This sequence comes from Glandirana rugosa, assembly GCA_018402905.1. NCBI lineage: Eukaryota > Metazoa > Chordata > Amphibia > Anura > Ranidae > Glandirana > Glandirana rugosa. Next base: position 279,356 of record BLSH010271277.1, on the reverse strand, counting down.
GGTGGACAGTCCAGCAGGATTTAGGACAGTGCAGAATGGCTGCAGTTGGACTGGTGTCACGTACCTGTATGAATAGTCCAAGATGACAAGGAAGGCCTCTTGTGCAATTCCCATCTAAAAACCGCTGGCTGTTGAGAGTTGGTTTTAAGAATGATGGAAGGGCACAAGTGCCAGGGATCAGATAATGAACACTGGAATTTGGGGGCACTGGTATCAGATGAGCAGGAGTACACGTGGTATGAACAGGGAGAGAAACACAGGCACTATAAGTGTAGCTGTATGCAAACTTATTAAAAGATAAATAACTAGTTTACTCACAAACAATGACTTGTATCGGGCACATCAATGATGGATGTAATCATCATAAAGGGAAGCTTCAGCCATGTGTCCGGGATTGAGGACGAAGATGGAATGGGCGTCTGAAGAGTCTGTAGGCGGTTAACACCGGTGGCTCCTGGCGCTTACTTTCAGTGGACTTCCTGACACCAAGAGGATGACGGAGGGTGATGTAACTTCCCGGATGCGGCCTGTATCCCAACCTTTCCATCCGTGATCTCAGTTCCCCTTTTGTGCCAATTTTCTCTCCTTCCTGTACAGAGGGTATGATACACCAAGTCAGTGGAGCTGAGTCACAAGTTGGGTTTGGAAACGAGTGAGCAGTAAGGCACTAAATCATAGGCAGGATCAAGGTCAAGAGCAAGCAAAGGTTGGCATTGTGTATGCAGGAAGGTACCAAGTCAATAAGCAGAATCTTAATTAAAAGTCCAGCTGAGGTCGGTAATGGAGAGGAGCAACAATCATAGGCAGACAAGAATAATCCAAGATTAGTCAGGTGAAAGCATCAAGCACAAGTTTAGGAGCAGCAGGAGCAGCCCAGAATCCCATAAAAAAAACAGGCATTCAGGAGGCACCTGTACCACCAGCCACTGCGCTACTGCCCCCTAAAAAGCAGTAAATCAGCCCTTAGGCCCCGTTCACCTCTCACAGTTTGGGATTGTGGGCAGAATTGCTGCGATTCTGCCCGATATCCCAAATTGCATGGCAATCACAGCACAACAAGCTGCGTGCATTTGGGTGCCATTATCCTTCAGTAGCCCCCCAAATGCAATGTGATTCCACCACGATTGTCATAAAGCAAACGCAGCAAATTGCTTCCTCACAAATCAATCAATGAAGCTTTTCGCTTGAAAAAGAGAGGGAGCTTCTTTTCGGGCAAGAAATGTGCATAGGGCAGCCCATTCAAGTAAACAGGCTGTCCAATGCAACACGCAGAATCATGTGAAAATCGCTACGTGACGATGTAAACTGGACCTTTGCATTGATTTACTAAAGGCAAATAGACTATGTACTTTGCAAAGTGCAGTTGCACTCTGCAAGAGAAATTACGCTAGAGCAGGGGTGCCCAACCAGTGGCCCAGGGACCACATATGGCCCGCGGAGCCCTCTGATGTGGCTGCGACCTCCTGCTCTGGGATGGCTGGTTGGCAAGTCCAAATTGTGGGTTCCTGACCCGCCATTCCAGAGCATCAATGTTATGAATGAAGCTGCGGGAGAGGAAGCAAACGGCTATGGAGCAGAGCCGCATAAGCCAATGCTTACTGTATAGCACCTGCTCTTGTCACAGGCAAAGTGATACCAAGTGCCTGGGACAGCAACAGCCAGTGATACCTGAATGGAAAACTGTTATTAAAGGTAAGTTTAATACTATAATCACAGTGTATATATGGGCATATCTGTTCTGCAGTGGTTACTGGGCTGCTTTCAAACTAATCTGCACCTGCGTGTTACCTGTACTGACCATTAGACTTCTGTTACTACCTGCGGGTTTGGTGCACTTTAAGAAAGTGCAGGATGTAATAGAAGTCTATGACAAAGTACAGCTGACCCGCAGGAAACCACAGGTGCACTGCACTGCACCTGTGGTGTGGGTAATCCACAGCGCATCAGTGTGAAAGCAGTCTTAGGCCCTTTCACACGATCGGTCTGACCCAATCGGACCATCCATTAACCTCTATAGAGCGTGAAATATAAGCAGACTTATGTCTGTTTTCACCCATCTACCTCCAATCCGCTCCGCTAAAAAAAAAAAAACAGAAGGGGATCTGTCCTCTTCCAACTGGATCAGAGGGCCCATAGAGTAGAGTGGGCTGTGTCCGTGTCCGCTCTTCATATGTGGAGTGGACACAGACCCAGTGGCAGCCGCTCCATAAGGGAGGTAGGGGCGCCACTCCCTTATTCATGCATCCGACCCCCTTATCTACATACAGGGCACCGGACGCATGGATTTCAGTGGCAGGGACTGTATTTTTTGAAGCACGTGATTAGAGCCAGAGGCTCCAATAGGTTTCAAAACAGGATGGGCTCGGGGCACAGAGCATTGCGCCCTGATCCCACCCAGTTGTGTAACACTAGCAAATGAATATTCGCTAGTCTTCCTCATTTTCCTCCCGACCAATCAGATAGTCCCTATTGTCTTAGGACTCTCTGGCCAATCGTGTCTGAAGACACACTTCTGGTTTCTATTCGGTGGGAAGTAGAATGTCTGTGTGCTCACTGGAACGGCCCCAGCTCTTCCTTCTCCCTGCCTCCAGAAGATAGACAGCCTCTTGTGTGACCTCCACTGTTTGTCTCCCGCGTGAGGATGGGGGTGACTGCCGCCTGTGACTCCCGTGGGGGGGTGATCGCCATCGCCTGTGTCTCCCCCAGGGGAAATAGTGAGCAGCAGCCATGACTGCACAGTCCTGTCATCCTGTTCCGCTCATTGTAGCCCACGACCTGTTACCAAGTCGCTTAAGTGGCCCTCTTCAAAAGGTTGAGTACCCCTGCTCTGGAGCTTAGAAAATGAGCAGAAGCTCTGCTGACTTTCATCATCCAATCACATGCAAGCAAAAATGCTTTTTTTAAAATTTTCCTTGCACGTGATTGGGTATTCTTTGCAAAATGAAGGTTTACCTCATTTACTAGGCTCTGGAGCAACTGCACTTGCAGAGGGCAACGCAACTGCACTATTTGCCTTTAGTAAATCAAACCCTTAGAGCAGGGATAAGCAATTAGCGGACTTCCAGATGTTGCAAAACTACAAGTCCCATCATGCCTCTGCCTCTGGGTGTCATGCTTGTGGCAGTCAGAGTCTTGCTATGCCTCATGGGACTTGTAGTTCTGCAACAGCTGGAGGTCCGCTAATTGCATATCCCTGCCTTAGAGTTTAATGGGTTTTCCTTAAAAATGTTTTCCCCCTTTAATGTGATTTTTAGTATAACCAGTGTTATATAGAACATAAGTACAACAACATCCTAGCACACTGAGAACATTCATTTTATCTTTAATCCCGTTTTCAAAGCTGTCTAAAGAAATCAGGGTGAAATCTATCAAAATCTCATCACTTTATATAAGCGGCAAGCTATCACTATTATTATATGTACTCTCTTTATTTGCTTCTCCTCTTCTTTAATCATCTATTTGTACTAATACATCTTCATTCTATGGAATACAAAGGGACAATAAATACAACTTCAAGAACGGTTTGTCATGAAAAAAAAAAATATATAATCCAGAAAGTAAAGGTTAGCGCGGGTCATGACAAGAGGATTGATGTAATTGTATTTCCCAGATAATATGGATTCACAAGCAACCCTCCTCTCCCAGGCTGAAATCTGTCACAATGAATCCGCCACACTTTTAAGCAGATCTCCCACTTCTGAACGAAGTAGCCTTGAAGAGAGCATAAAATCAAAATGACATTGAATATAATAAAATAACACAAAGTCTAGGGAAAAAGGATCACATTGTAAACATTTCAACATTTATCTCCCCGGAATGTCTCTGTCCTTGTATGTCTCAACCGCAGTTTTCAGGCATTCCGTGGCTTCAATGCAAGTCTCAGCATCACGGGCTGATTATTGTGAAATGTCTGATGTACCGTTCTTTTGTGATTAATGGGTAAAAAAAGAAAACTCCAAAGTGTGAAAGTCACGCTTACAATAATCTTACCGTCTCCCCGGAGGTCTACTGGGAATCTGGCTTGTCCAGGTGCAGTTAGAACTTGGGGAACAAACCTAGTCCTTGGCCTACCCTTGTGTGCATTGCTTCAAGCGGAACTAAACACTCTCAATCAACATTAACTATTTTTAATCCTTATGAATCTAGCATTAGTAAATAGATAGGAAGGTACAGTATATTACCAAAAGTATTGGGACACCAGTGTAGCACCCTGGTCCTAAACAAGGATGCTATCAAGTTTAGTTCTGCTAGATGGTAACTAGCCTGGCCAATTGTTAGGGGATCCCTTTGACTTTTCCTTAAATCTGAATTCGATTAACCGCTGCTGTCACTAGGAGGCACTGTTGCCTGTGGCATTAGAATGACAAGGGTATAGTGAATTCAGACTATGAGTGGATAGGTTGTCTCAGCCAATTGGCAGGGATTTTCTTCGGCCCCTTGGCCTGCTGGGAGAGCCTATTTATTTGGGATGAGTCAGGTGATTGGGGTTCTGTGCCACCTGGATGGCTGTCTAGGTGGACGTGTGTTGAAAGCTCCTGGCTGCTAGGCCAGAAACCTGAGGCCTATCCGGGAGTACCTGGATGCTAGGCAGTCTGAGGTCTATCCAGGTTGGAAACAGGCAGCTCGGGGTTGGGGCTTCAGGCTTGGAGCCCAACCAAGTTGCAGGAGTTCTGCTGGCGGGAGAACCCAGTAGTTGCCACAGGTGAAGGAAAGCAGTTGCCATCCGAGATGACCACTTCTGTCTCCAGAGGCAAGTGAGAACCAGAGTCAGAGGTAAAGGGGACACAGTTGCCATCAAGAGACAATCTCTCCTGTTATCAGAGGCTAGTGTTCGGATTCTGAAGAAGTACCAGAGCAGCCTTTTTCACTAACTGGGCATTGTGAAGAAGTTGGGAAAGCTTCAGAGTTCAAGTCAGGGACCAGCGGGACAGCGTGGGTGACACTTGGATTTAAACAGAGGGTTAGCTGTGGAGGAGCTCAAGGGATCCACTGGCAGCTGGGATCTGAAAAGTCTGGTGATAGACTGGGAGTTCAGTGTGGAAATCTCATACTTGCCAACACTTTCCTGGGATTTAGACCTTTTTCTAACCGATTCCCAGGAAATGTCCTAGGAAATGCATTTTTTACCAATTCCCAAGGTCCGTGGCCGATGCTGTTTCTGTCTCTGTTGCCATTTTACTGGAGACCAGCACGCGAGGAAGAACCAAGAGGCGGCGCTCGGTGGCAATGCAAGTGGCTGCCAATAGAATTTCTATTGGCAGCCGTTTTCATTGTCACCCAAGCTTCGCCTCTTGGTTGTTCCCTAACGTCCCTTTGGCCTCCTGTGCTCGTAAATGGTGCGGAGGCCAAATAAATCAGGTAGGCAGGGGCAGCCAGCACCCTGTTGAAGAGGGGTAACTGGGAAAATTGATGTAAGGAGGCACTCTGTTGGGAAACACCTGATGTAAGGAGGCACTCCGCTGGGGACACCCTGATGTAAGGAGGCACTCCGCTATGGACACCTGATGGAAGGAGGGACTTTGCTGGGGACACCTGATGGAAGGAAGGACTCCGCTGGGTACACCTGATGTAAGGAGGGACTCCACCGAGGACACCTGATGGCATCTGGTGGAAGGTGACACACTCAGGGCTCCCACTGATTCTGCTTTATGGTGAGTTGAACTATTTCATTTTTTATTACAATGTAATAATAGAAATAATGCGCTTCAATCACCCTGACACCATAGCAACCATGGTGTCGGAATAATTGAAGCTCTAACACCAGGTGTTTGGAGTATCTGCAGATTGTTAAACATTCTGGAATACACATATTGCTATTGTGGTGTAGGATCTGGGCCTGCTGTCCCTCCATCCCTCTTTCTTTCCTTCCTTCTCTCTCCCTATTTCTTTCTTGCTTTTTCCTCCATTCATCTCAGACTCGAACCACACCCCCAATTGAGCCACGCCCATTTACGCCACACCCACCGTTTTGTTTAAGCCCCACCCATCGTTCGCTGTTCCACGCTTCGCGCAACACATTTTTTCCTCCACCTATGACACGCCAACAAACTAATGCTCCACCCCCTAAATATAATAAGACTGCCCTACATACAAAAAAGTGTCCCTATAAATTTTTTGACAATGTTGGCAACTATAAAATCTACAGTAGAAGACTGTGAGTGAATATCTACACATACTGTGAGTGGTATGTGTACAGGTCTACAGTGAAGTGCAGCTGTTCTTCTGTTCTATTTTTGTCCCTGTGTCTGCCAAGTGTTTTTGCACCAGCCTAAGGGTGTCTAGGCCCTATCCCTCTCTCCCCAGTTCTGTCAAGAGACAATGCATCTAGTTTTTGCATTCTCAAAGTGTCTGGCGCCCAACTTACTCTATCTGCACTACACCCACTATGCCTAGTAACCCACCCTGTGAAGAGGGATGTCAGCTCTCCCTGACTCTGAAGGTCACCATTAGGCCACTAGGGGTTGGGGCCATGGCTGCACCTGTCTTTACATGCACATGAACTGATGGCATCCCAGTCTTAGTCCATAGGGTTCAATATTGAGTTGGGCCACCCTTTGCAGCTATAACAGCTTCAACTCTTCTAGGAGTGTGTCTATAGGAATGCTTGATCATTCTTCCAGAAGCACATTTGTGAGGTCAGGCACTGATGTTGGACGAGAAGGCCTGACTTGCAGTCTCCGCGCGAATTCATACCAAAGGTGTTCTATTGGCCAGACCAGTTCCTCCACCCCAAACTCGCTCATCCATGTCTTTATTGACCTTATTTGTGCACTGGTGCGCAGTAATGTTGGAACAGGAACGGGCCATCCCCAAACTGTTCCCACAAAGTTGTGAGCATGAAATTGTCCAAAATGTCTTGGTATGCTGATGCCTTAACAGTTCCTTTCACTGAAACAAAGCAACCCCTACCTCTGAAATACAACCCCACACAATAATTCCCCCTCCACCAAATGATTTGGACATGAAATATCCAGTCTGTAGGCATTATCATATACAATTAACCCTACATGATACAACGTAGTGGTGAATGTGGAACTGAAGCTTAGACGGGAGGCTACAGGGACCTGATGCAAAGCTGGAGGAAACCTGTAGGGAGTGCGGGAGCCTCTCAGGAAAGCCTCCTTTCAACTTCTTCTGTGGTAGGATCTTTCCAGGCCAGCCACCTGAGCCCCAGCCTGTGGTACAGCCTCTCCCCAGCAAGGGTCCCAATATTTAAGGGTTCACTTAGTCCCCTTCCAGGCCCACTTCCTAGGGATTGGCTAAAGGCCCCTAAATATGCAGAACAGCCCCTCCTAGCCTGCGCCCTTCAGCTTCAAGAACATTCTCCAACATTATAGAACCAGGGGGTGGCACCAGAGAGCTCTCTGTATAAGTCACACTGCCCTGAACTGTAATAACCCTATATCAGGTACCAGGTGCTGGAGACCAATGGAGAGAGGGCTTCCCTTGTGGCTAAGTTCCGGACCCCCCTGGAGGTGAGACAGGAGGAGTCAGGCACAAAGTAGCAGAGGTCACATTTGGAGTTGCTAGCAGATGGACTCAGGAACACTGCTGATGTGATGAACAGAGTCTGCAGGTGCCTGTGACAAGCAAGCCGGATCAGGAACCAGGTGGGCAGCAGAGCAGACAAAGTCAGGTGGAAGCCGAGGTCAAACATGAGAAGCAGGTAGAGGGTATCCATTAGACAAGCCGGGGTCAGGGACCGGAGATAGGCAGGGGACAAATCAGGAAAAGCCGGATCAGAAACTAGGGATCGCAGAAGCAAGGAATTACAGGAACACAGGTAACAAGCTGAAGATCAATCAGCAACTTCAATCCTTGACAGGCTTCCTTATAAAGGCCTATGTGAAGTGCTGGTGGAGTTGCTGGGTCCTAGAGTGCTTCTCCTGCCATTGGTGCCCTTACAGATGCTGGGTACTAGAGTCCTTCTCCTGCCTTTGGTGCCCTGAAACCCTGACCCAATTACAGACTCACAATCTTAAACATGAGTCAGGATATAGTTTGCCTACTCTCACACTAGTAACACACTAATGGGTGCTACATGTGGATGGGGGGATGCCTTCCACTGTGCTATTGTATTCTGACAGTAGAGAGCCCTTCCCGTTATCAGAATACAATGATCAGTGCCTCCAGCTATAGCCGGCGACACTGATCCTTCCGGAAAAACCCAACTGGCTGGTTGTACACAAATCTATCGATAGTCTGAATTATGTAAAACCAGCCTGTTCATATATTGATCAAAATTCATCGGGTCCCTGCTGAACTGGTTGGATTTCGATCCATGTATGGCCACCCTAACTCTGATTCCTGTTTACTAAGTGGATACATTTCAGAAACAGCAGGAAGTGAAGGAAAATCTTCCCGCATCCTGTCTATTTGGAAGGTCTCAGACAGAACAGGAAGTGAGGGTTAATTCTCCCAACAGCCGCACAGGCAGCTGGAAAACCATATTATATACACCTGTTTCACGCTGTCATCATCTGTTCAATCACAGTTACAAAGCCCAGTAATTGCAGTACATGGCTGTGATTATGTGTTCTGCCAGGGGGTCTCTATTCTCCACATGGTCACACATTAGGACAGATACAGTCTTAATGATTATATAGGATCCTTGTTTTGACAGCACGCAGTGACACCATGCCGCGTTCTGTGCCACCAGTAAGACACAATCATATGACTTCAATTTAATAACACAGGTGTAGGAGCTTTCACTCTCTTATTACTGGTAGGAAAGAAATGAAGCTCCTGTCTTCCTAGGTATAATTTCTAGGAAAAAGTAAATTAAAACAATAATGTAATGTTAGACTATAGAGGTACTGTATATTATTCGAGATTGTTTGCACATTTGCATGCTGGATAACATTTGCTACATGTAGAGAGCATATTTACTGCATGATGTATTATATGGACAAAGAATATTTTTTGACGTTCGCTGGATCCCGCTTAGTTACCTGTAATTGTTGGTATACGGTACCTCCCATGGAGGGCTGCTGGGGATGCTAAAAATCGTAATTGTATAATGCCATTGGCAGTTCTGATCTTCTGGCTCAGCTGCTCTGAGTTACAGATGGGAAGGCCTGGAAAAATAAAACTGAAAAATTGGGGGAAAAAAAATGTTTTTTTTTTTTTTTTAAGTTTTTTCGTTTTTTCCTAAAAAAATTGGAAAAAAAGTGTGGAATATGTTCTTTTACAATGATAATATATCTAGGACATGATATTCAAACTACATAACATGAAAACCTTAATGAACCTTTCTTTTCAGGGCGGCCATTGAGTTGAAACGAAGATGGGCAAGTTCATGAAACCAGGGAAAGTTGTCCTTGTTTTAGCAGGACGCTATGCAGGCCGCAAAGCTGTCATTGTAAAGAACATTGATGATGGCACCTCTGACCGTCAGTACAGCCACGCCCTGGTTGCTGGCATTGATCGCTATCCTCGTAAGGTAACCGCCACTATGGGCAAGAAGAGAATTTCCAAGCGTTCTAAGATTAAGTCCTTTGTGAAGGTGTACAACTACAACCACCTTATGCCAACCAGATACTCAGTTGATATCCCTCTTGACAAAGCTGTGGTGAACAAGGATGTTTTCAGGGACCCAGCTCTGAAACGGAAAGCCAGAAGGGAGGCCAAAATCAAATTTGAGGAAAGGTACAAGACAGGCAAAAACAAGTGGTTCTTCCAGAAGCTGCGATTCTAAAGCACTGTTCATTTGTTATACCAATAAACGTCTTGAAAAATGTAAAAAAAAAAAAAAAAAGAAAACCTTAATGAATAATTTCTGAGACTTTATGTAAAGTCTTAAATTATTGCAAGTTCTCTCAGGTGAAGAAAAGGAAAACCTGGATAACAATTTAAGTAACACTGTACTTCTCAATGCAGTTTTCAAACAAGAGACATATGCATATCTGCCACTAGGGGGCACTGTAGGAGAAAGACTCCAGTTTAGTTTGCTTTTGGGCTCCATCTTGTACCTCCTGTTGTTGAGTGATTGTTGGGATACAGTAAATAAGAGGTGCCAAACCTTTTGAAGAGTGAGGACCACTTAATCGACTTGGTACCGGTCGCGGGCCACAATGAGTGGAGGGGGCGGATGACAGGTCCATGTCCACTCTGCATATGCAGAGCAGATACTGACACAGCCCACTCTACTCTATGGGCCCTCCGATCCGATCTGCCCAGATGGAAAGGGACAGATCCCCCTCCTGTTTTTTTTAGCGGATTGGATTAGAGGTAGGTGGGTATGAGCGGCCACAAGTCTGTTTACACCTGTGGCTCCATAGAGGTGAATGGAGGGTCTGCTTGGGCCGGACTAATCGTGTCAAAGGGGCCTAAGGCTGCTTTCACACTGATGCGCTGTGGTTTACCCACAGCGAGGGTGCAGCGCAGTGCACCTGTGGCTTTCCTGCAGGTTAGCTGCACTTTGCCATAGACTTCTATTACATCCTGCACTTTCTGAAAGTGCACCAAACCCGCAGGTAATAAAAAAAGTCTATAGCTCAGTGCAGGTAACCCGCAGGTGTTCTGCACTGCACCTGCGGATGAGTTTGAAAGCAGCCTAGTAACCATTGCAGAACAGATATGCCCATATATACACTGTGATTTTAGTAATAAACTTACCTTTAATAACAGTCTTCCTTTCAGGTATTGCTGGCTGTAGCTGTCCCAGGCAGATTGCATTTGGGATCACTCCGCCTGTGACAGGAGTTGGCGCTATACAGGATGTATCGGCTTATGTGCCTCTGCTCTGCAGCCGCTTGCTTCCTCTACCGCCGGCTTCATTCACAACACTGATTCTCTGGGATGGCGAGTCGGAAAACCGCCATCTGGGCTTGCCAACCCGCCATCCCAGAGCAGGGGGTCGAGGGCCACATCATGTGACAATTTCTGTCTTCTCGGCCTTAATTGCCAGGAAAGAGGGTGAATTTGTCTTTTTAACCTTTAAATGATTCCTATTAATGTTCTCCACCATAGTCTGGTCAGTAAATTGGTTTCTTTTCCTCCTCTCAGTAAAATGGTAAGGCCAACATCTAGAGAGTTTTGAAACAATTCCACAGTACAGTTTCTGCTGAGAACAAAGCTGCAATTTAAAAATATTGTGAGTAGAAATATTCTTTTCCAAATGCTACAAGGATGACAAAACACATCCTAGCATGCCAGAGGACTTTATTATTTATTTAGGACTTTAATGGCTGCCATCTATAGCCCCAAACCAAAGAAATGGGTACTCAATTTCCCTACAATTATTTATACTTATTTTGTTTCAGTTTTGGATCTTTTTGATGTGAACTCCATCCATTCATTGGCACACGATACTTATTGGCCCTCTGACCAATTGTGTATACTCTCCACTGTTTACTGAGGTGGGTTGTTTCTGTTTTTGATTATTTTTTTCATATACTTTTGTAGAATGTAATTTTTTAGTTATATTCATCCATTTGTGTCCACCTTAACCTCTATTTAAGGGTGTTCTGCCTAACAGGGGTCTTCAATATATATTCTGTGTACTATACTGTATATGGTTGCTATTGAATAGGGAACAATTTGCCCCATTGGGCTCCTTTTCCAACTGTATTGGTCCGAATGTGGAGTCTCCTTTCTCTGACTGAGTCAGTGGTCTTTCCTTCTCTCCCCTTGCCGTGACGGAAGCATTTTGAAACTCTGGTAGTTTTTTGTGTATATGTGAGTACTCAACATTTGTCACATAGTTACTAATGTTTTTTCTGCTTGGTTTTTGTAACTTTGAAAAATAATAGAAAATAATTGTAATGCATTCCCCAGCATCCACTGAAAGAGCCTGCTGGCGAAACGCGTAGAGATCCTTACCAGTGATTACCAACTGATTCCTGTATCTGGCCCTGTAGATGTATGATTTCTACTTTTATCATCTCCTTATGTAATATAAGTATATGGGGTTGGCAGACACAGGTCTCAGTTTATTCAGATTCTTGAAGAGCTTTTCCCTCCAGAAACAACTCTTTCTGCTGCTTCTAGATCATCACAGTGTTTCTTCACCAGCAGCATCTTCAAGTAATTTAGTGTGACAAACTACAGCCTCCCAAAAATACCCAATCTCTTAATTTATAGATAACATGACCCCTGAAAATCAGGAGAACATTCATCAAGCTCTTCATAGAGCAATATATGCTTCTGGATCAGCATTGTCAATAACTGAAAATGCATATTGGCAGGAAGCTTTTACATTACTATGAGGGAAAGGGGGCGGTTACTTGCTCTCATGTATAGGCGATTGTTAATTGTTCTTAACATATTCAGTCCTTGTTATTCCATTTGTAATGAAAAATACAGCTTTAAAAAGCAATTTTAGTTTATTTACTGAATACGCTGTACTTTTATTTCAAGCATAATACTTTATATAGACTGCATTTCACATTTCCAGTGTAACAAAACAACTTTAAATTTGTAAAACTACTCCACATTTTTTTTTTAACCTGTTGCCGACCGCCCGCCCGCCGTGGATTGACGGTGGCAAACTGACTTGATATCGTAAATCGCCGGCACCTGACGGGGGCTGCGAGATTGCGGATCATGAGCGCGCATGCACCTTCGGAGGTGTGCTCGTGCACTCAATGTGTTACGGGGGAGTCAGGGAGTGGGTAGGGCAAACTCGATGTCCGCTGGCTACCCGCGATCGCTCCCCCACAGTGACAGAACGGAGGCCCATGTATGTAAACAATGGATCTCCATTCTGACAGGGGGAAAAGAATGTGATTGTAGGCTACCTGTGTAACATATACCAGGGAACACAGTTAACCTATAGACTGCCTCCTAGTGTTAACTTCTTCCCTGCCAGTGACATTTATACAGTAATCAGTGCATTTTCATAGCACTGATCACTGTATAAATGCCAATGGTCCCAAAAAAAGTGTCAAAATTGTCCAACATGTCCGCTGCAATGTTGTAGTCCCACTAAAAATCACAGTAAAAAATGTAAAAAAATAAAAACCCCATAAATTAATTCTCATCGTTCGTAAACACGACAACTTTTGCGCAAACCAATCAATATACACCGATTGCAATTTTTTTAACCAAAAATATGAGGAAGAATCGGCCAAAAACAATGAATAAATTTGTTTTTTTATATTTTTTTTTTATATGTATTTTAACGAAAAGTAAGAAATATTGTTTTTTTTTGCAAAATTGTCGCTCTTTTCTTATTCATAGCGGTGATCAGAAATGACGCAGAGGTGATCAAATACCACCAAAAGAAAGCTCTGACTGTGGGTAAAAAAGGGACGTCAATCTTGTTTGGGTACAATGGTGCACGGCTGTGCAATTATCAGTTAAAGTGACGCAGTGCCAAATCGCAAAAAGTGCTCTGGTCCTAAAGGGGGAAATCCTTCCGGGGCTGAAGTAGTTAATCTTTCCAACATGTCAATTTTTTCTGGAAAAAGCCTGAGAAAGACCCATTTTTTCCCCATGGCTTCCAAATTTTCAGAAATTTTACATCTCTACTCTTAGTTCCGCTGCTCCTACTGGGAAAATAGTTGGTCGCTTGTAGGCAGGTGGAGGCTGCAGTATATTCCCCAACTTGAAGGGGGCACTGTGCTGTTTCCTCACACTGGTAGGAGTTAATTAAAGACTAATTGTCTCCTACTATTGGCTCCATTCATCCATCCTCGGGAGAACAGCGTATGTTATTGGAAAGATGAAACATGAAATCCTACGAGATTTGGGCAGCCATCTTAACGCTGAATTATATATGTAGTGCTATTCCCGAAGGAGAGGCTGTATTTAACTAGTTCCTTCTCAAACAGTGCAGAGGCTACCAGTCACACAATCATCAGTCCATTCACTCTGGCTCCATTAAACAGTCTAGGGCAGGGGTGTCAAACCCAGGGTTTTGGGACGTGAAACATTTGTCGCGTGGGGTTTGAGACGTGAGACATGTATCGTACGAGGACTTGAGACGTGAGACATGCATTGCGTGGGGATTTAAGACGTGAGGCATGTATCACGTTGGGACTTAAGACGTGAGACATGTATCTCGTGTGGACTTGGGACATGAAACATGTATCACGTAGGGTCGTGGTTGGCCGGAAAACTCAAGCTGGTATGACGACTACACCGGGTTTTACTTTAACCCAAACTGTGGGGACGGGATCTGACAAATTACCTCGGTCTCACTTACCTGACTACTAACACACTGACCATCGGAGACGTGACAAACTCTTCCTTGATCAATTTATGTC